>APFE031683001.1:44122-76238 GCA_000404065.3 Pinus taeda
CATCAATTTCCCAGGGTCGTAACTTTGGCATACGATCTTCGTTTGACACGTATGATAGCTCGTTAGAAAGATCTATCCGAGAACTACCACTTTAGGAAGGGAAACATCGGTCCATGGACACATGTTTCCCCCAGATTTCCCAAAAAACATCGTTTAGGGCCTTAAAACGGCTCCCAAAGTTCAGGACCCAAAAAAACTGCTAAAAATAGTAAATTGTGCTACAATTATGGAAACTGAAAAAATGAAAGAGTCAGTTGCGGGGGTCCAAATGGGATAGGTGGGTGGCCACCAACATCCACCTGGATCATTAAGTTCCTTGCAGATGGTTTCAAGAGCTTCCTGAGCTTTCTCCAACAAGTCCTTTTGATCAAAGTTATCTTGATATAAGGCGAGATATATTTGAGTGATTGAGTAATCTCTTCCTATAACATTCCTTCACCAAACCTAGTTTATTCCCAAGGTAAGATTCTTTTATTTCTTTTTGCAATACCTCTATTTGAATTTTTTCCCTCTGCAACTCAACTGCATGTGAACTGTCTATAACTGCTTTCATGTGTTGTAGTATCTTCAGTTGATCCTGCAATTTCTTCATTTCCTCTTTCTGAATAAATAGATTCTGAACAGCTTCAGCAAGCTATTCAGCTCTTACTGTTGTTCCTATAGTTGTTGATGTGCCTGAGGCAGAAGTTGTAGTTATAGAGATTGTTGTAAGAGAACTACATCCATTAGAATATTGGTCGTTTTTACAGTTTCCTCTTTCTCTTTGACAAGTTTCTCCATTTGCTCCTCCATTTGTTTTATTTGCAGATTTTGTTCCATGATGAGCTTCATCATGTCACGTTTTTGAGTTTCAGTTTCTTCAATCTCTTTAGTCATTGGATCCTCTGAAGCAGGGAATTTTAGTTGCTTCCTTAATGCTAGAATCTCAGTATTTTTTGTCTTAACCATTTCTTCTGCAGCCTTTATATCAGAGGGATCATATCCCATCTTCAACACCAGATATTCCAAAGCTTTGATCTTGGTTTCTTTGGCCAATGAGGAAACTTTCTCAAGCTTAAGTTGTAACTGTGTATTAGCCAAGATAGCCCACATTTTTGACAAACTCATGGAAGTGTTAGTTAGAGTAGAAGCAATCATTTGTCTAGTTTGCTTGTGCATCTCAATTTGGTCAATTGGATGTACATCTTTAACATCAAATTCAAAGGAGGTTTGCTTCTGGTAATGTGCAGGAATCCTGGCCTGTGGAATTTGAGCTTGTAAGAAAGCCATCTGCATTTTACCTTCCTTAGAGTCAAAGACTAAAAGAAGCCTAGCTTGAGAACTGGAAGAATGTTTCCAGAATTGAGTATAAGTATTCAACTTTAACTCCTCATTCTTCTTCTTAATTTCACTGAACATGAAAAATGTCATCTTCTTTATCCTTCTGATTGCCTTCACTGGTTTGAATCACCTGTTGTTCATGATATGTGGTGGAATGAGTGGGAGACTGAATAGTCTATCCACTAGACTATGTGAAAAGAGACGTTTCTCCAAATCCATCAAATGTTGTTTTATGTAACTCAATAGTTGCACTCACCTTCAAAGAGAGCCTAGGTCTCTTCTTTCTATGTACAATTCTAAAACCTTGACTTGATGCTTCAATTGTAGGGGATGACTTTTCTTCCCTCCCTCACTTAGTTGTCTTTTCCTGTGCAAGTGGAGTTTATACATTGGAAGTAGAGACTACTTGTTCTTCAGCTTCTTGAAGGGTGTTCTCCTTCCACACTGACTGATTTTTTTACTGCTCTATTTCAGGCCTGGCAATATGATGGTATGCAGTGAATTTGTTTTCAACCCTGAGCCTAGAAATCACTCCCATTGGGTCATAAGACCAGTTGAAGCTGAGGCAAAACTTCGTCTGCTTCAATAACCTATCTGCTTCTTCTCCTGCTTCTATAGTAACAGATGAATGGACCAACCTGAGCCTTTAGATTGAATTGTGATTTCTTCTTTGCAACCACAAAATGTATTTCATCTGTATTTAAATTCTTCCTAATATATTCTAATGCAAAAATTCTGATAGGGAGGTACTTAGGAAGCTTGTAGGGTGGAAGCTCATAGTCGTAGACTCTAATCTCTGTATAATTTTGGTAAAGATACCAATCTCCTATTGTGGCTTGATCAACCAGCTGCAACACTTTCACAATTTCATCACTTATTCTTGGTAATGGAGTGTTGCTCATAAGATTAATGGTTCGATGAACAAACAATCCTATGAATTGTTTATATGTAAATTCTTCCTTCTCCTTCATTCCCATAGAAGTCCAAAATATCATTGATTTTTGGTTGCCTTCTTCATCTAGCTTCTGCAAGGTGAATGGAAACTTGTCTCCCTAAAAATATATAAAAATATATACAAGTACTGAAGCATACTTGAATACCTCTTCAGTATTGAACTGGACAAATTGTTCATGAATGGCCTCAGCTAGAAATTGGCTAAAGTTATAACGAACATTGGGTTTGGAACCAGCAGAAAAGATAGATAAGAAACCAATGATGGCTTCATTTACATATTGATCAGAATTGTAACCAAGAATATAAGAAAGAATGGTGATAATTTTCTTGGTTCTATCTAGGAATATAGATGGATCATAGGGAGGGTTTCTTTTAGGAAAAGGGCTATCTACAGCTAGGAAAAGTTTTAGAGTTTGAGATATTTTAGTGAAATCTAGCTTTTGATAGGCTTTTGTTAGGTTTTCATGAGAAAAAGGATGAGTTCGCACAATATTTGGGGCCTGCAACATCTGTTCAATGGACTGAGCATTGATGGAGCACATAATTTATCCTATAGGTGAGATGATAGCTCTTTGAATGGGGTCATAGGATTCATGGCATTTCCTGAAAAATTCAGGTGCTCTCTATATTTGAGGGAAAATGTAATGAGGAACATGGGAGTCCCAAAGTCATATTTCATATGTTTAATCAACTAATTGATCCTCCATCCAGCAATAGATTTCAAACAAGTCAAACACAGACAAAGACTCATTGATTTTATAGTCTCTGTCAACCAAGGGAGTATGATGGAAGTCAACTTGTGTATGAATGAGAGGATTTGGGGTTTCTGCAACTTCTTTTCCTTTAGGAGGCATTCTCTTAATTGAATTCAAAGTTGAAAGTGAAATAAATTGGAAGAATTGGGCTCAAATACAACGATAATATAATAACAGTGTAAGTGAAAATGGATTAAGTGGACCTGAATGTCGGCTTGCTTCTGAACAGAATTGAAAATTCGATTGAATGATGAATCTTTTGTTTTGGCTGCAAACAACAAGTATCCAATGAATTATGGGAATGCATTGTGTAATGGTTTTTGTGAAAATCAAGGCTTATAATGAATAAGATGGAGCGGGTCCATTAATCAATGGTTAAATCCTCATTAATTCTCCAACGGGGCTAATAAACAATTAAGTGGAATATTAATGTGTGAGAGGTGGTGAATTAATGGATAACAGGCAAAGAGACGACAGCTAATTGGATAGAGGAAGTGACATGGGAGTGGATGTTGACGAAGATGTAGGAGCGGTGATAAACAGTTGAATAAAAATCGTGTTCGGGAGTAAGTTGGCGTAGTAAGTTGTTTCGGGATTTTAAATCCCGAATAACTAGGATGGGGGAAAACCAGTTTCGGAGGGCGCTTTCCAAAACTGTCAACTTCGGACACCCCCCCCCCCTACCCATAATGTTTGGATGGCAAGGGAGGGCCAAGGAGCGATGCAGGTCGGCGAATCTTAATGGAATGTGCAGGATGAAGAAGAACATGAGTGAGGTTTAATATCGTGGTTGAAAGTGATGGTGGGGTCAAGAGTTATGATGGATGTGACATGCGTGGGGTATTGGCGAATGAATGGGTAACACACATATGTTACACAATAGCATTGATATTTTGAAAATAATGTTAAATTTAAACCATTAATTATTTGCAAATGTATGTAATGTTCTAACTTTAGGATAAAAATCCTTTCATGCTCCAATGGTATTTCATTTGTCTACCTACCCTTAACTTTCCTAACTTTTTTTTCACAATCTTAGTCACCTGAGTGCATTTAGACTAGAAACTCAACATTTTCCTTTTAATGATTAATCTACTTCTATCACTTATTGCTTCCATTTGCTCAAATTAAATAGTTGAGCCAATTTTATTTTCTACATATTGACAAAAATTTAAATAAAATTCAATCATGATTAAACTGTATGATTGGATTGTATGAACTAGTGTGGCATTTAAGCAATCTGCACACAACTTTTATTTGCAAAAATAAACTTGACTAAGAGTAGTGGCATTTGGATTTGCAACACTTTCAAAATTTATTATTTTTTCTTTTATTTTTGATCTAACATTTTATTTTTGCCTTCCTTTTTTATGGCATCTATTCTAACATTTTATTTGATATGGACTTGTTCATCAAAATATGCCTAACATTTTTTCATTCAATATTGTTTTTGTCCATATCCTAACTTAACATTTTTTTAAATATACTTTCATTTTTTGACTAATTGATGCTAACTTACCAAAACCAAAAAATGCTACAACAGGAACAAAGAAAATAGTAGCGGGGATTCGAGACCACAAAAAGTGCATTAGGGTTTGGCTTGGCACATTCAATGTAATATAGAAGATTTCATGAAGAAAATACCAAAGTGCTTCTTGCCCACTTCATTGACATTATTAAAAGAATATCATGTTTGTTGTTAGGATAAGAAGTAGCAATCTTAGTGCAGAGTAGGTCTGAATCCAATACTATTGGAGCTAAAGGAAATGGTGACATCGAGTTTGAGATGTGATCTGATTTGGAATATTAGATTGTTGTGTTAAGATCCTCCTCATATTAGAAACAAAATACTTTCATTGTACTTAAGGATTCATGAATATTTGCAAGTGAACTGATGATTTTTTATGTTAATTTTATGAGCAGTTTAAAATAAACACAAGACTGAACAATAGCATAAACATGTACAAAACATCATCAAAAACACATTACAACAAGAACATGATAAAGGAGTTCACCCCTCCTGGGATACATCTCCTTGGTCCAACTTCGAATGGCTTGGGCCTCTCTATTATGCTTAAAAGTGTAAAAATATGTGTTTACAATGCTCAAATGCTTCTAAAGCCTACTCTAATGAGTCCAGAATGTCCAAAAATGGCTATATATCCTCTTTTTGCATCCAATTTGGTCAAAAACTGAAGAATTTATGACGTCTCCTAGTTTTCTCAATATTTGCTCCACAAATTACACCATTTCCGGCATGACCCTACGATTTCGCTAAAAAAAGCGCTAACTGGGAAAAAAATTTGCCATCCAGTGACCATAAACTATCGACACCAAAAGGTCCATCAAAAATCACAATCGGTGGGAACCAGCAGGTCTTATGGTTTGTGAACGCGGCATGGGCAATATGTGATTGTGATAAACGGCGAACCCGACAAAACTATCAACTACCATATAATTGTATCGCAACCATAATATATTGCAATCAGCGGAGCCACGGTAATACATATAATGAGACTTACACTGCGCGATATCTGATTGTGATATCACAATCACAACTTGATCATATCGGGGTTGATTCTATAGTACTTCCCTTCTGTGATGTGCGATTGTGATTATCATATCGAAACCCTGGCTTGTTTTGGGGCCGATTTTTTAACGCCGACCCACCTACGATATGCTAGTTAAGAACCAACCTATGGGTGTGGCATTAAAGCTTGGTGTTGTTGTGGGTGAGGTCATGGGTTCGACCCCGGCCTCCCCACATAAAATTTTATTTGACCTCTGAGAGGGAAAGTGGTGGCCTCCGGGTTTGCCATGTGTCACCCTCTCATTGGTCCACCTATATAGCCTTCAACCATTAACATGCTACCAACTCATTCCTATATGAATGTGCCACATGGAACTCAACCATTAACTAATGAGATTATGGTGTCGTCTCAGCTACACAATCAGTGCTAACTAGGCATCCTAGTCAGCAGTACAGACTGCTCACTGGGCTGTCCCCTTTTTTCCAAAACTTTACCTATTTGCCAAAGTGAACAGAACATGTTTCTGAAGCCATATGTTTTCCGTTTCACGCAAAACAAGTTGCAGCAAATTTAGGATGATGAACACTACGTGGTTGTTCAGGTTCCACACCATTCTAACAACTTTGATTTTTGAGTATAATTTTGAGCACCTGATCACTCCTCCCCATTGGAAGCCTTTTGGACCCCAAAAGATCACTTTCAATTGTCTAGCAGGTGAGGGTACAGTTTCCTCACCTTTCCAACCTTTATCCATTTGGATTTTAAAGTATTTGTACCCTTGATCCCCACTCAAAGATAATCGACACTTCCCCTTTTTGATATCCTTGTTCTTCTATCAAGTATAGTGTCTTGTTGAAGCTCATCAAGGAATTCTGGAGAAAAGTCTTCAATAGATGGAATTTGAACATTCTCTCCTTGATCTTCAATCAAAGGAGGCTCATACAACCTTAAATTCTCAACATTAACAACAACATAAATTTTCATATATGAAAGCAAATCCAACCTGAAGGCATTATTACCAATCTTTTCCAAAATTCTGAATGGACCATATCTAATTGGTTTTATCTTTTTGCCTTCTCCTTGGAGCCTCTCTTTGTTAATATGAAGCCGAACTTCATCACCAACTTGGAACTTGTGATCTTGACGATGCTTGTTGTGCCTTGCTTTATACTTGGCTTTTCTCAAGCTGTTCTTGAACCTTTTGGTGTACTAATTGAATTTTTTCAATGAAATTTCTTGCTTGTTCTATGTCACTATGACCTTCAATAGCAATATATTTTCCAAAAATAAAATCTAAAGGATATTTAGGAAAGTATCCAAAGCATGCCTCAAATGGCGAAGTTTGAGTTGAAGAGTGTTTGGTGTTGAAAATAGCAACAAGAAATGATAAAAAAAAGAATCTAGAAATTTCAATTTTAATTTTTCCTTGAATTAAAATTGTGAATTAAAATTGAATTTAGTCTCACCAGCTACTTGGAAATAATTAATTAATTCATTCTGGATTAATTAGTTGGAGAAATTCAAGTTAGAAGTCTTTCTGAAGTCATGCAATAGTTATCCCTTAAATTAAGAAGATTATCCCTTAATTAAGGATATAAGATTGAGTTATATTTGAGTTGTAATTAGTTAGCTCAGTTTACTGAGTTGAGTCTAGTTAAATTAGTTCCAAACTATTTGAGGAACTAATTGTGGGTTATCAGTCAGTTGATGCATGCATGCACTCAACAAGTGTACTCCAAATAACTAAAGGTTCCCTCATCAGAAACTCATGCATGTCTATTATGAGAAAGACCCATTTGAGCTAAATGTCAAGGACACTGTACTATCAGTTGCATGTTTTTTCCTCTACAGGAAACTCATGCATGCAGTCAAGGTAAGGTTCCTTGAGGATTGCACAGTTCTGACAGTGTATTAGAGCAGTTTTCCATTGGGTGAAAGAGAATCATCCCAGAGGAATTACGCAAGGAAATAGGAGCTTGGAGGGTAGAGGAGAAGGTTTGTGAGAAGATTTGATTGCCTGTGAGCATCCAAGAGGATTTTACTGAGATCTTGCTAGCTATGAGAGCTAAGGCTTTGTATAATTCTGATGTATTTCCACCTTATATGATAATATAGATAGTGGGGTTTTTAGCTGAGGCTTTTGCCTAAGTATTTTCTGTGTTTCATGTGCATTGATTCGTCTTCTTCTAGTTATATGTGCAACTCGATCTTGTTCAACCTTTAAGCTTCCGCAAATTGCTTGATAGTAGAAGTAAATTATAGTATTTTGCTTTGGTTATATTGCATTATCGGGTTAATCTATGGTCAGATTTTTTACAGAGATCTCAGAGGTAGATTGTAGAGAATTTGCAGAATTTTTACATGGTATCAAAGCTAGCTAATCTATAGAGGAATTTCTACATGGTATTAGAGCCATGTTTATCAGAGCAGAGTTTAACGGAGCTGTGAACAATATATATAGAAGATAATTTGAAGTTTGAAGTTTGGGGTTATAGGTGCAAATCGAATTCATATCATACTTTAAGGTTGGCCAATGGCATTCTATGGATTAAGACTCGAGTATGCCTTGGAAGGCAACTCGAATTACATAGCATGGAAAGATCGCATGGAGGGTGTATTAGAAGACAATGGCTTGAAGGATTTCATTGATCAAGAAATCCCAAAGCCAGGTTCAACTAATGCACAAGAGTTGGCTGAGTGGAAGAAGTGCGTGGTGAGGGCAAGATGGATCATCCTTAAGGGAGTTTGAGACCATATTGTCTTGAGTCTCCATGGGAAGGATACTCCTTATTCAATGTGGAAGACATTGAAGGACCTCTACTAGAACAGTAGCAACCAGAGGAAATTGGCACTCAAGGATTAGCTTCAAAGAATCAAGATGGACAAGGGAAATACTATTTCCACATATCTGAATAAGCTCACCACTTGTAGAGATGAGCTTGGTAGTGTGGAAATAACTATTGTCGATGATGATATGGTGAGCCTCGCTCTCCTTAGCCTTCCAAAGAGCTAGAATAGCTACCAGGACTCTGTGAATGGAAGGGAGAAACTTTCGGAGTGGGAACGACTGTGGTCGGATCCCATGCAGGAGGAGATCAGGAAGAGCACTCAAGATGGTTCTTCATCCAAGGATGATGATGAAGAAAATATGGCCTTAGCAAGTGAGGCAAGGAAAGGGAAGGGGAAGGATTCCCATTCCAAATCAAATTCTTCTCATGGAGGGAAGAAGGGTGACAAGTCTAAAGTGAGATGCTTTAATTGTCATGACATGGGTCATTATGCAACTAATTGCCCATCGAAGAAGTCCAAGAAGGGATCCTCAGATGGATCGGAAGGTGAGGCATTAGCCTTTCAGTTCGAAATGGACGTTACCCTCATCGCATGCATGGTGTCATCGATGATGGGTTGTGTCTAGTATTTTGACAGTGGAGCCTCATTCCACATGACCGGCGATAAAATTTTATTTAGTACCTTGGAGGAGAAATACCTCAAGATGTGCATAGAGATGGGTGACAACGAAAGGTATAGTGTTTCAAGCGTGGGCACGGTTGCTTTTCAGAGGGAGCATGGAGATCCTATCACCTTGACAGATGTAAAATATGTGCCTAGACTGAAGAAGAACTTGGTATCAGTTGTGATGTTGGAGAATAAAGGCTACAATGTTGTCTTTAGTAAGGGAAAGGTTTTCCTTAGACACATCACCACGAGATAGGTGAAACAGATCAGTTCATGAGTTAATAACCTGTATGCTCTTGAGGTTCAAGATGCATGCAAATCCTTGAGGAGCAAGGCAAATTTTAGAGACTTAGTGGTTGAGAGGGAGAGTAAATTACCTCTCAACATGCAGTCCCAGAAGAAGTCTCAGACAATTGTGGATGAGCCACAATTAGAGAAGTGGGCAAAGGGATCACATGCAGCCATACCTGCAGGTGTGAGTTGGGGTGATGTGAAGTGATAGTACCAAGAAGGATGAAATTGGGTAGGGTCCATTGAGAGGTTTTATCTCATGGATCGTACCTTGCTACAGGAGCCCAAAGTAGATAGCATTGGGAGGAATCAGTGGGATTGATGCAGTCAGAGATCAGAGTGACAAAGGCTAGAGCAGTTAAATAATGAAGAGCATAGAGAAGGACTGACAACAATGCAGAAAGGTAGAGTCAGCAGAAATGCAAAGTTTTTAGTTAACAGAAGCAATAACAGTCAGAGACTTTGATGACAGATGCATCATATTGATTTAGGTTGGATGTTTTTTTGTTTCTAGAGTTGCTAGAGAAACAACACTAGAGAGAAGTGTTGCATGCATAACACTCCAAAGGTTCACGATCGAGGTCGAGTTGAATTCCTTTCTTGTTGAGAGGGAGTATTGAAAATAGCAACAAGAAATGATAAAAATAGAATCCAGAAATTCTAATTTTAATTTTCCCTTGAATCAAAATTGTGAATTAAAATCGAATTTATTCTCACCAGTTGCTTGGAAATAATTAATTAATTCACTATGGATTAATTAGTTGGATAAATTCAAGCTAGAAGTCTTTCTGAAGTCATGCAACAGTTATCCCTTAAATTAAGGAGATTATCCCTTACTTAAGGAGATAATATTGAGTTATATGTGAGTTGTAATTAGTTAGCTCAATTTACTCAGTTAAGTCCAGTTAAATTAGTTTCAAAATGCTTGAGGAACTAATTGTGAGTTATCAATCAGTTGATGCATGCATGTACTCAACAAGTGTACTCCAGATAACTGAAGATTCCCTCATCAAAAACTCATGCATGTCTATTCTGAGAAAGACCCAGTTGAGCTAAATGTCAAGGACAGTGTACTATCAGTTGCATGTTTTTTCCTATAAAGGAAACTCATGCATGCAGTCAATGTAAGGTTCCTTAAGGATTGTCCAGTTCTGACAGTGTGTTAGAGCAATGTGTGAGAGTAGTGTTCCACTGGGTGAAGGAGAATCATCCCAGAGGAACTGCGGAAGGAAATAGGAGCTTGGAGGCTAGAGGGGAAGGCTTATGACCTGTGAGCATCTAGGAGAATTGTACTAAGAGCTGGCTAGCTGTGAGAGCTAAGGCTTTGTATAATTTTGATGTATTTCCACCTTGTATGATAATATAGATAGTGGAGTTTTTAGCTGAGGCTTTCCCTTGAGTATTTTCTATGTTTCATGTGCATTGATTCTTCTTCTTCTATTTATATGTGTTCAGCTTGATCTTTCTCAATCTTTAAGCTTTCACAAATTTCTTGATAGTAGAAGTAGATTATAGTATTTTGCTTTGGTTATATTGCATTATTGGGTTAATCTACAGTCAGATTTTCTAAAGAGATCTCAGAGGTAGATTTGTAGAGAATTTGCAAAATTTCTACATGGTATCAAAGCTAGCTGATCTAGAGAGGAATTTATACATTTGGCTCGGTTGTAAGCATGTTGAATATAGTGCAAATGTTCATCCCACAACTTAGGATGCTTGCTGCAATACCAACAAAGAAGATGTATCACTGTTATGTTCACCACTTTTGTTTGACCATCTGTATGTGGATGAAAAGTTGTACTCTTTTTCAATTTGGTGTCCATGAATCCCCACAAGCTTGACCAAAAATTCCCAACAAAGCGAGAATCTTGATCACTAAGAACATATGTGGTCAATCCAAAATGCACCCAAATATTATGAAGGAATAACTGAGCAGTTTGTTCAGTTGTAACTTGATTTTTACATGGCATCAAAATACACATTTTGTTGAACCTATCCACAACTACATACAAATAATCATGACTTCTTTTTGACAATGGAAGACCTCCTACGAAATCCCTAGAAAAACTCTCCCATGGTTGTGAGGAAATCAAAAGTGGTGTGTACAATCCTAACTTCCTATTGCTAAGCTTACTGATTTCACATAATGAACATCCTTTAATAAAACAAGACACACTTTCAAGCATACGAGGCCAATAACAATACCTCTGTAGATGTGCCACTACCTTACTTACACCAAAATGACCAGCAATAAGAGAAGTATGTGCCTCTCTTATGATGTTAACTCTTTCTCCCTATGGAATACAAAACTTTCCAAGATGGTACAACAAGTCATCATGCAAATGATAAACCAATTCTTCTACTTGGTTATCTTGACTCAAGCTTGCATAAACATTTTGAAAGTCATTATCTAATGCATATTGCTCAATATAAGTTTCATGTAAAACAAAATTATGCTTGAGTAAAGTAGCTGCACTAACAATAGGCCTAGAAAGCATATCAACGAATTTATTGTAGATACCTTTCCTATACCTGATTACCAAGTGGAATTGTTGAAGAAAACCCATCCATCAGAAGTACCTTGATTGCTGCAAGTTTGATTGTGATTGCAAGTATTGCAATGGTTGATGATTAGTGTGAATGACTGTTTCCTTACCCATCAAGTAGTGTTTCCATTTTTTCACACTTTGCACCAATGCATACAATTCCTTGTCATATGTAGGATAGTTAGTCATTGCACCATTGAAAGTTTCCAAATGAAAACAGATAGGCTTACCATGTTGCATGAGGACTGCACCCATGGCATAGTCACTAGCGTCAATCCGAATCTCAAATGACTGTCTCAACTCTAAAAGTTAAAGTACTAGAGTTGTACTGATATTTTCCTTCAATGCATCAAAGGCTTTCTTTTTTTTGCCTCCACACTAAAAAACCTTTTTCGCACTTGTCAACGCATGCAAAGGAGCAACTATAAGAGGAAAATTAGCAATGAATTTCCTCCAATATTGGGCTACTCCCAAAAACCTTCTTACCTTAGTAACTGTCTTCGGCCTTGGCCAATTCATAATTACATAAACCTTGGAGGGATCTATTTTCAACTCACCTCCTCCAACAATATGACCTAAGTAAACTAAAGAAGTTTTTCCAAACTCGCACTTTGACATCTTAAGATACAACTGTTCTTTTTTCAAGACATCAAGTACTTTTCTTACATGCATGACATGTTCATCACAAGATTTACTAAAAATTAAGATGTCATCTAAGTAGATTATGACAAACTTATCAAGAAATGGCATCAACACATCACTCATCACACGCATGAATGTAGCAAGAGCATTACATAAACCAAAAGGCATAACTAGCCATTCAAACAATCCTTGTTTTTTTTTTTATGTTTTCTTCCAAATGTCCCCTTCAACTATTGTAATTTGATGGTAGCCACTTCTTAAGTCCATCTTAGTAAAATACTTTTCATCTTTCAATTGATCAATTAAATCAACTATTCTAGGAAGTGGGTAACGGTTCTTTGCCGTAATTTTGTTCAATGCACGAAATTCCACACACACGCGCCATGTTCCATCCTTCTTTGGCACCAAGACAATAGGTGAACCACATGGCAAGTAAGATGATCTGATGATCCCTTTATTCAACAACTCTTGAATTTTCTTCTTAATTTATACGCTTTCCATTGCTAACATCCTGTACATGCCAATGTTAGGAAGAGGACAATCTTGTTGCAACTGTATCTCATGTTGGATTCCACTCTTGGGAGGTAATCCCTTTGATTCCTGAAACATCTCATCATATTGGTTAACTACATCAACCAATTCAAATTTCAAATTTGAATCACAACCTTTAAAAGCTTCATTATCAACACCATTCTTGGGTTTGATCCTTAGAAGCACAAAATTCTTGCTCAAATTCACTAGCATTTTCATCTGTCCTTCATTAACAAGAAAAATATTTATTTTCTTGCTATTAGCTCTAACTATGCCATAGATATCTAACAACACAACATCAAGCTCCACTCCATCTATGAAATTTGTTGTACTGGTCAATTTCAGTTTACACTTTCTAGTAACCTGCAATTGTGCATTGTCACACACCAATCCAAGTGGATATGGTCTATGATGTGGAATGGTTTCCAAGTTTAAACTTTGACAATGTTTCCAGAGATAATATTGGCTTGAGAGCCACTATCGAAAAGCATATCAATCTTGTTGTGTTTTGAGATTACCCTTATGTGAAAAAGTTATATTCTCCTCTTTTCGTTTGGATTTTCATTTTGTGAGTTTGAAGAACTGGTGCTAGCAATGAATTATTTTACTTTTAACCCCATGGCTGTGATTTAGTTTCATCACCTGAATCAGATCCGAAATCCTATTAAGTGGTTGCAGTTGTCTTTTGTTTTCCCTTGTTGTTGTTTCTCTTTGGTCTCATTTCGGGATTAAGCTTCCAACAATGAGCTTCATTGCGACCCTCTCTGGAACAATGTTTGCATGTAACTTTCTCTCATTTTTTTATAGACGCATTTTTCTTTTCCTTCCCTTCGAAAGCCTTTTTCTTTCCTTTACTCTTAAATGGATTTTTAGTACCTTCTTATGGGGTGTTTTTCCCTCTTGCCTCAAGATGAGTGGCTTGCACACACACATCATCTAGATTATTGGGATTAAACATTAATACAGTATGCCTATGTTAACTTTGTAAACCCCCTATGTACTTCAGCAATGTGTCCTGTGATTGAAAATCTACACCTAACATCAAAGACATTTTTCTGAATTCTTGGGTGTAATCTTGCACATTTTGACTTTTAAGCTGTCTAAAATTCTGCCAATTCATGATGGCCTTCTGCATAGAAGCTAGAGAGTAGAATTGTCTTTTGATTGCAGAAATGAAATCATTCCAAGAAATTGAGATCTTACCGTGTTTTTTAATCTCTTCTTGGTTCTTTGATTCCCACCATATCAATGTTGCACCCTCCATTCTCAAGGAAGCTAACTAAATCTTTATGTCATCCTCTTAAAGGTTTTGAATCCTGCAATAGACCTCAAACTAATGAATCCAATTATCAAGCTTCTCTGCATTCAATTTACCATTATACATGGGCAACTCAACTTTAACATCAAGTTTTAGAAAGGTGATTTACCAATTGCTTTTGAAGTATGATGATGAGTATGAGTAAGGGTTGTGTTAGTGGAAGAGTGTGAAGATGCTTGTGAAGAAGAAGATGAAGAAGATGATGGGGAGGGTAGAAGTTTTTCTCCATTTCCATTACCTCCTCTTTATGAGCCTTCTCCTTTGGGAGGTTTTGAACTTTCCCCTTGCAACTTGGTATTCCTCTCTTCATAGAGGACCTTCACCATCTCTGTTATATCAAAGAAAGCCTTTCTAAAGGTCTTCTCATATTTTGCCATGTTTGTAGGTTCTCCTTCATGAGACATGATCTCTGGAATCTCAACTGTAACTTGAGGCTGAACTGGTGTTGGAGATTGTGGCAACCTTACTCTCCTTCCCCTTGACCCAACTTCAGGGCTTCTAACTAGCTTCCCTTCTCAACTGTAACTTGAGGCTGAACTGGTGTTGGAGATTGTGGCAACCTTACTCTCCTTCCCCTTGACCCAACTTCAGGGCTTCTAACTAGCTTCCCTTCTCCTCTTTTGAGTTTTAACCTTGTAAGCATGACATAAATTTGCAAACAGTTAAATCCTTCTTTCACAAAGAAAACCTAGTGCTCTAATACCAAAATGATCTGATTTAGAATATTAGATTATTGTGCTAAGATCCTCCTCATATTACAAACAAAAAATGCTTTCATTGTGCTTAAGGATTCATGATTTTTTGCAAGTGCAATGATGACTTTTTATGTTAATTTTATGAGAAATTTAACATAAAAAAAGAGATTGAACAACAACATAAACATGTGCAGAACATCATCAAAAACACATTACAATAGGAAAATTATAAATGAGTTCACCCCACCTGGGCTACATCTCCTTGGTCCAGCTTCCAATGGCTTTGGCTTCTCTATTATGCTTAAAAGTCCAAAAATGGCTATCTAGCCTCTTTTTGCATCTAATTTGGTCAAAAATTGAAAAAGTTATAACCTCTCATAGTTTTCCCATTATTCGCTCTACAAATTGCACCATTTCTGGCATGATCCTACAATTTCGCTCTAAAAAGCACTAACTCAGCAAAAAATTTCGGAGTGTGGCAGCCATAAACTATCAGAACCGATAGCCCCATCACAAATGGCAATCGATGGGAACCGAAGGGTCTTATGGTCTGTGAACACAGCGTGGGCGATATGCAATTGCAGCGGACCCAACGGAACTATCAACTACAGTATAACGGTATCGCACCCGGAATATATCACAATCAGCATCGCCAAAGTAATACATATAACGAGACTTGCATTGTGCGATATGCGATTACGAAATCGTAATCGTAACCTGATCCTGTCGGGGCCAACTCTGTAGTACTTCCCTTCTGCGATATGCGATTGCAATTATTGCATCACACCCTAGTTTGTTATGGGGCCGATTTTTTAACACCAACCTGCCTGCGATATGCTAGTTAAAAACCAACCTGCGGGTGTGGCGATAAAGCTTGGTGTTGTTGTGGATGAGGTCGCAATTTCGACCCCGGTCTCCCCACATAAAATTTTATTCAATCTTTAAGAGGGCACATGGCAACCTTCGAGTTTGTCACATATCACCCTCTCATTGGTCTACCTATATAGCCTTCAACCAATAGCATCCTGCCAACTCATGCCTGTACGAGCGTGCCACATGGCACTCAACCATTCACTGATGAGATTACGGTGCCACCTCCACTGCAACGTCAGTGCCAACTAGGGAACCTAGTCAACAATACAAACTACTAACTGAGTTGTCCCCTTTTTTTCCAAAAATTTACTTGTTTGCCAAAGTGAACAGAACATGTTTCTAAAGCCATACGGTGTCCCTTTCGCGTGAAACAAGTTGCGCCAGATTACGATGACGATCACAATGCATTCATTCAGGGTCCACACCATTCTAACAACTTTGATTTTTGAGCATAATTTTGAGCACTTGATCAAGATGAATGCTGAAGAAACATGTAGAGTGCAGGTTAAAGTAATGGCAAGGTGAGAGGATGGTGGCATTTGTTAGTGTAAGGATAGTAACAATAAAAATAATAAAAAACTTAATGGCGTTGAATGTAATTGGGCATATGATTCTACATACCCTTGGTAATTTTTTTTAACCACGATGAATTGGTTACTAATTAGAGTAATCTAGACAAGGCTCAGGATGAAACCTTTAGGCTTTTACTACAGCGTTTGATACATTACCTTTAAAGTTTGGAGGTAGACCTAGGTGATAGGGGAGCATGGTGAGAATCCTAAATACCTTGATTATAGACATTGAGAAAACTTAGAGATTAAAAGTGAGTAGTGAAAGCTCATTTAGCTGGCATGACTAGATTTGGTGAAAAGAAACCTCAAATCAAGTTTAAAATGAGAAAATGCTAAATTAACTTGACTCCATAAAAAAAGGTAAAATTACTATATTAAGAAAAATAATTTCAAACTCCTCATATTAGTAAACCATAATATTTAAGTCTATAATATACATATAATAAATCTTTCAAAAACTTACAAACACTTCATCATAATGTGCTTATAATAAATCTTTCAAAAACTTACAAACACTTCATCATAATGTGCTTGAAAATGAGTGGTAAACACTTATTTCACATGACTCAATCAAGAAAACTAGAAAAAGCTAGATATGAGGGGGTAAAAAGTAGGTTACATAGAAAAAAATAGTAAATAGTAAGGCAATTAGAGAAGGAGGAGTGTAGTTACTTGAAATAAGAAACGAGTGTGCTAACTTGAGTTTAAAGTAACTTGAGTTTAAAGTAACATGGAGAAATTTTCTTCGCCAAAGCGAAAATAAAGGATTATTTTAGGGTCTTCCAAAGCTTTAGCTGCCCATGTTGTCGGCTAAAAATTCGTGGAAATATATCCCGCGCTTTCCGTTCATCTCTGTCCGCCACTAAATCGTCAAAAACGCTCGACATTTACACCAGGATTTCCTTGCCAGAGGAAATCTCGGAGGAAACCGGAATGTTGACTTGACTTGCCTTGCCTGTGAACGGTCCAATTGATTTGATTTTCACGCATAATTTTTCGTTATTGGAATAGATTCTAGGTCCATTTACTTTAACATTTTTTAAAACAATTTTTTTAATATAAATTCTATGTAATGTCTTTTATTTTTTTTTTTATTATAAATATATATATATTTTTTTGTGTGTAATAAATGAAAATTTTGAAAAAAGAAAATGTCTTCCGAATGTTACGAAGGGGTCTTCTGGAATTTTGTTTCGATAAATAATATCAATTTAATAATTTTTTATAATAGTATAAAAGTATTTATTAAATAATACAAGTAAATGTTAAAAAATATAAAATTTGGAATGTTTTATTTTATATATTTTTTAAAATAAATTTTATTAAAATTTAATGATAAAATATAATTTTTTCTTCGGAATTTATTAAAATTTGAAATACAAAATACAATTTCAAAATTTTTTGTTGTTCAAAATATATTTTTGAATGCATATAGGGATACAGCACCTTGCAAAACCTTTAGCATATTCTTTTAAAAATAAAATGAAAGCTTTTTTACTACTTAAAAGCTATTATATATTGAAAATATTAATATATTTCAAACAATGTAATCATTATTATCATTTATGTATAGGCTTAGTCTAACTTATAGACGAAATGATTTTTTTTTTACTGGAATTCACCAAAATGATCTTTTTTTTGTTATGGGAATTCACCAAAATCTGACAATACAAATTCAAGATCTTTTGTTGTTTAAAATGCATTTTTGAATGCATGAATGGATTCAGCACCCTTGAAAACCCTCAAGATCTTTTGTGGTTTAAAATACATTTTTGAATGCATCAATGGATTCAACACTCTTGAAAACGCCTGAAGCATTCAAATTATGCAGATTAAACAATTTAAAATCAAGCTTTTAAAAATCTTTGTGGGATTATGATTAAAATTTACCAGAAAAATGGTCGTGAAAAAGATCATTTCGTATATAAGTTAGACTATGCCAAAAATAAGTAGTTTTAACAATAAAAATTAATGGTAAAAAACTAATCCAGTTATAATTATTTGATTTTGAAAATTTTGAACAAACCCCCACATATATATTATTTTAATATTTTTAATAAAATTGATATTATTTTTAAGAATTATTTTTTTTAATTTTAAAATATCAATATTTTTATTGAATTTAGGGTTTTGTGATGCCTATCAATTTTATTGAGCCGGTTTCGGCAATCATTCAATCAAATTCCATTTGTTCACACGATCTAACCAAAAGTGGTGGTTTCATCGTCAAGCGAAATGAACCACACTTGTTGTTCTTCTAAGCGGGTTGACAAATGATTTTGATTGACTTCACTTGCTAAATGGTCCACAAATATTTTGACTGTGATATCAGAAAACCTCTTCTGCTAAAGAAAATATAATTTGTATAAATAAAATTTTCAATATAATTAAAAGAACAATAATTTTTTTACTCATCATTTAAAATCATATATATAAATTATGGTTATATATATAAGTGTAGTCTTAATTAATAGAGAAAGATGATTTAATCAATCCTAAAACTTAAAATAAATTAAAATATATATGAATATAAATTATAAATGCTAAATCCATTAATACATTGAAATAAATACACAATAAATAATATATTTAAAACTTCAAATTTACCGCCGACAAAGATTCAGGTTTCTGCGTCACCGGTGGAAGACGACCACCCACCTCGGCATCGAAGTAACGCAGTTTCAATAAAGTGATTCACTCAAACGCTGTTTTTCTTCGTATGTGGCCCCACCCACTCAAACGCGGAAAAATAGATCGGCATTCAATGAGAGTTTGACACGTCTTTCCCATTATATCACTCTCCGTGTATATATACATATGCGTGGATAGCCACGGACACAACACTCAGAGGCTTTGAAATACTTTGTTGTCGGAGAAATGGATCGTCCACTGGTATTATTACTTCTGTGCATGGCTGCAGCGACGTCTGCTAATTTCACATACTGGGAAGATGCTAAGTATAATCACATAGCTGATGGATCAACTTTGGTGCAGCGTCGTCATTCTGAATCTGAACGCGTGGTGGAGGAAGGTGAATTCATGTTATCATCAATGGACGCCCATGAGAAAAAGGACCTCCATGCTCTCTTATCGTTCAAAAATGCCATCACCAGCGATCTATTAGGCTGGCTTTCCAACTGGACAGTGGAAAACTCCGAGAATATATGCTCGTGGAATGGCATTGGCTGCATACCACAAACCAAAAGAGTGGTCACCATGAACCTCTCCTGCTACGTAGGTGTGAATGCCCTTTGCTTGGAAGGTACCCTCTCACCATCTCTGGGCAATCTCTCATTATTGAGCACTTTAGATCTGATGGGTAATAGCTTTACTGGAGTAATTCCTTCTGAATTTGGGCAACTTAAAGCATTGCGAGTACTTGATCTCAGTTACAATTTTATGAATGGTTCTATTCCAGTGGAGTTGGGTTTGTTGCAAAAACTAGAGTACTTGGATCTAGATTGTAACAAATTCTCAGGAAAAATACCACTTCAATTAGGTAATTTGACACAACTTAGACATCTAGGGATTTCTAACCTTAATACCTCTATGACTATTACTTCAGAAATATTCAGGTTTCCCCTCTCTTATTTATCTCTCAGCGATACCTTCATGACCGACATACCTAAATCCATTGTCAACTTGACCAAATTGACCTATTTAGATCTTTCTCAAAATTTACTCACCAATGACATTCCTAAAGCCCTTTTCAATTTGACAAAGCTAAAGTACTTGGATCTCTCTCAAAATAGCCTTACTGATAACATTTCCCAAGCCATTTTCAATTCAAGTGAGTTGTTGTTCTTAGATCTTTCTCAAAACAAACTCACTAGTAGCATTCCTAGAACCATTGCCACTTTGACCAAGTTGACTTATTTAGATCTCTCTCAAAATACACTCACTGGTAGCATTCCTAAAGCCATTATGAATTTGACCAAGTTGGTGTACTTAAATATCTCTCAAAATAGATTCACTGGTACAATTCCTATATCCCATACCAATTTGAGTCAATTAATAAGCCTAGATTTTAGTGATAATAGGCTCATTGGTCACATCCCTAAAGCCATTGCCAATCTAAAGAAGCTTGAAAGCCTAGTACTCTCAAACAATAATCTCATAGGGACAATTCCAAGAGTTATAGGACACCTTCATTCATTAAAGTCCTTATGGTTAGACTCAAACAAATTCACTGGAAAAATGCCATATAACATAGGTCAGTTAAAGGATCTTGAGTATCTAGACATACATAACAATAGTTTTGTTGGGAATATGCCTAATAGCATGAATGGTTTAGTTTCACTTTCATATTTACATCTATCAAAAAACAACTTAGAGGGACCTATTCCTACCATGTGCTACAATGGGCCTTCTTTAGGATATTTTCTGGCTCATTCTAACAAATTTTCTGGGAACTTATCCTTATCTTTGAGCAACTGCACAGAGCTTCAAAAATTAGATTTAAGGAATAATAGATTCACAGGGGAGCTTCCTTCATACCTTGCAAATTTCCATAGCTTGGAAGTTTTAAGCATTGGTTATAATAGTCTGCATGGTTGTATTCCTCAATGGATCACCAATCTCACCAAATTATTTTTGTTGGATTTATCCAACAATAAATTCAGTGGAAGAATACCATATGGTCTTGAAAGACTTCAAGGATTTGCAATGAATGAATCTTTGGGAAGTCACGGCCAATTTCCATATGACCTGGAAATATACATAAAAGGAATTCAATATGATCTATCATATGTATTGAGTACAAACATTATATTTGATCTGTCTCAAAATGATCTTATGGGAGAAATTCCTGGAAGCATATGTAGCATGAGGAGCCTACGATTGCTAAATTTATCTGGGAACCAATTGGAAGGAAAAATACCTGCATGTATCAGTGAAATATCTACTTTGGAGCAGCTGGACTTAGCCAAAAATAAATTGAGCGGAGAAATTCCTCAAGAGTTCTCTAAGTTGTCATTGTTGGCTTATTTGAATGTTTCATTTAATAACCTTTGTGGGCCAATCCCAAGAGGGACACAATTTTATACATTCAATGAGTCTTCTTTTCTCAGTAATAAGTGTTTATGTGGTCTTTCTCTACCACAATGCAATCAGAAAACACCTATTGGAGGCAATTCTAGTGAAAGCAATATTAAAAGAGGATGGTTGAGCCATGTAGATGAAAAAATGTCTTTGATGGCATTGGTGATCGGAGCGGGGATTGGATTTGGGGGAGTTGTTGCTATGTTCATTGTTTGGGACAAAGCAAGATGTTGGCTAGTGGGTTTTCCCCTCAACAACACACAAAAACCCTTTTATGGTCTCTATCGACTCCCTACATAGCTCAATAATACTTATCCATATGTCTCACTATCTTAATATATGTAATGCCACTTAATGGCATATAATGTTTGAATTCCATTTGTCTACTATCTTAATGTATGCAATGTCACTTAATGGTATAATGTTTGTATGCCATTTGTCAATAAATATGCCTTGATGTTTCGGTATATGTAATCCCACTTACTAATGTAGTATTTGAATGTGGGTAAATTATCTACATGAAAAAAATGTAAGATATAATTGAAAATTATTCTTTTAATTTTTTTTAACTAATAATATCGAAACATATAAGTGAAGCAAATATTAAGACACATTTTATCTCAGGAACACTCTCCTTATCAGCTACTCTTGGTTTATCTCAATATCAATGAAAAAGAATAATTTAATATTGGTTTATATTACACATACTATCATAATGCTTTGACCACTCAATGATGTTTTTCATTTTTGAACTCAATACCACAAGTATGGCATAACATGTAATTTGCAATTTCAACAACAACAACTTTTTTACCTTTTCTCAACTTGTAATGGTAATGTATTTGGCGATTAATTTGCTTATGTCATTTTGACTTTTCATTTTCAAACTTATGACTTCAGCAATCATCAAACACATATTCTGTAAACCTAAACTTGCTTAAGAATTATAAGATCGACTGTTGTCAGACATACGGTATACATATACATAATGATGAAAATATAAATATGTTTATACATACCAACATTAAAATATATTATTTATGATCAAGCTGTTTAGGTTAGTATGAGTTTTAATAATATTATTATTTAATAGATAAATGATGAGTTTTAATAATATTATTATTTAATAGATAAATTGATGTTGTAGTTGATTTATTAATTTAAATGTAAGAGTAAATTTTATTATTTTTAATATTTTTAAACCTTAAAAATTAAATAAAAAATTTATTATATTCATTTATAACACTCAATCACGAAATAAATAAATTAAATAATAATTTATTTATTTTAAATATTATATTTAAAATTCGATTTAAATTTAATTAAAACTCAATCACGGGAAATAAATAAAATTATTTAATTATATTGTTTTCTGCATATAAAAATATTTTTCAAATAATATCATTCTTCCATGAGAATTCAATTATCCACTTCATGCATTGGGCTATATCTTTATTTAGAATGTTAATTATTCTTGGGCCTTATAACTCTTTACTTCAATGAATCCATCCACTTCGAAAATGTTCATTATTTTTAACATGAGAATAATAGATGTTGATAATTACACATTTTTACATTAAAACTTAAATAATTTATTTCATTATTATTTACTCACGTCTTTAAACTATATTATTTTCCAATTTTCCAAAGGTCTTGAGGGAAACCTAAAGTGTAAAGAAGTTACTTAATTTTTTTCATAATTGGACTAAGATCTAGCTCATGTATCTTAATCACTCTTATAGTTGATTGAGTTTCTCTCAGAATATATCATTTTAACATATATGTTAGAACATGATTCCATTTAAAATGTGTTTTTATAAAACTTAAAGTCATATTTTTCTTATGGTGAAAAATGAACAATTGAAAAATGGAATTATTAATAAGTTGAGTATCTTTTTAGTTTATGAATGAATATATTCTTGTAGTAAATAATATTCTTATCATAGAAAATAATTGAGGGCATGTGTTGTAATAACATAATAGGAAAATAATTGAGGGCATGTGTTGTAATAACATAATAGGAGAATAATTGAGGGCATGTGTTGTAATAATATAATAGATTGAGAACTAGTAGGGAAACTTGTCTCATGGTTTAATACTTGTCAATTTCTTAAAGTTTGACATCATAAATAGTTAGGGATGTTGTTGTCTCCGAAAAGAGTTTTCAAAATATGTGATGTGCACAATTATTATTTTTATAAATGAGATATAACTTAACTTATTTTTTCACTCTTTTAAAATGTTATATAAGTCAAAAGAAATTTATCATCTTCTACCTTTAAGTATTGCTCTATGAAGTATTGAATGCTCATTCATGAATGTTCAATTTTCAATTAGCAAGATACCCAAATAATGTAAAATTTATACATGATTGTATTAATTGTACTAGTTATGAATTGGGCCATAAAAAAACATGAATAAATAATCACTAAAATAGATACCTCTCAAAATAAACTAAAAAGTAATACAAAAAATAAACCCATTAAACCTACATCTTAAACTAAATAAACGATAAAATATACTTGTTAATATAGCACTCATCACACATCCCTAACCATTCTACTCAAGTTCCACTCTCAAGATGAGGCAATAAGATAAGAATGGTATAATTGTTATATGTGATATCCTTTAAAATTTAAAAAAAAAATGTGTATATAGATGCTAAGTTAGTTTAAGTTGATCATATTGTTTGCAAATCTACTCCATTTTATATCAAATAGTTATATAAACAACACACAAGGCTCTTGAAAATTTATGAAACATGTAAAATATATGAGAATCGTCTAAGTGTCTTTAGATAGAAGAAGCAAACAATTGTGAAAAAAATAAAATCATAATTAAAATTTGTTTATAATGTATGTTATTAAATGATGCCTATAACATACTATCTCATTTCAAGAACAATATAGTTGGTGTTACATGTTTAAAATTCTCATTAACATGTATGCCATTTGATTTAGAAATATATGTATATATATTATGGTGGAGGATAGAAGAGAATTATTCTTGATATATATCAAATAACAATATATATGTGATACTAACATGTAAAGACTCGAGTTATTTACTTTGTGGAGGATAGAAGAGAATTCCTCTTGATATATATCAAATAACCACATATATGTGAAACCAACATGTAGAGACTCCCAAGTTATTTACTTGGTGGAGGATAGAAGAGAATTCTTCTTGATATATATCAAATAACCACATATATGTGAAGCCAACATGTAGAGACTACTTGATGTTGTAGTGCAAGGATTTAACATCATTCCACTCATTGTGAAGCCTCCAAACATCTTAGCATAGATTATGGGCATTGGTATTCTCCCTTTTATTTATCCCCTTGATTAAGTCTAGTTGTAAGAATTTGTTTACCGCAAGTAATATCTTGTGTTTAGAAAATGCCCCCTTTGCTATGTTCCTAGGTCATTCTTTGGTCTTCTTTATTTCTTGTTGGCTTCTTTTGACTAGACATTCTCTTTCCCTTCAATAAACCCCAACTTAATTTTGTGCTTTATTTGTTTTACTTGGGTTAGTCAAAGATGCCTTCGTGAGATTATCCACACTTTCATATCCATTTTGGATTCATAAAAGGGTCAAAAATGTCAAAATTTATTTCCCCTCTCCATGTTTCTCTTTGGTGCACTATTTGGGGGTTGTAAAATTAGCTACAAACATTTCTACCATAGATAGGTGAATCAGGGGGATACTAGTTTCAAGCATGACACCTGTCAGATTCCTAATTTTAACCCACAAATGAATAATTGGGAGCTACAACATTTCCTCAACAATTATTTCTCATGTATTTATGTCATTGAAAGATTATCTTGGCTTCCATCTTTTCAAATTTGTTTATATTTCCAAAATTAGCTTTGGGATGTCCAACCTTACCAAAACTCTATTGTTTTTTTTTATAGAATTGAATCTCATATTGACTCAAGGCCCTGAACTACGTGGATATATACTCTCCTTCAACTCCTTCACAATAGATAATTACCCTCAAAATTATTCCCTTCTTGTATGTTTAATTATTTTTATTATTTCTCCCATTAGAGTTTTTACCTTGGTTTTCCATTATGGGTATTTCTTGGATCTTCTCAATTCCCTTTTTAACAAATATTACCAATGTCAATAAAGTTGGCCATAGTCTAATCATATTGTTTTTTTTCCCTGAAAATTATTAAAATTCCGCTAATATTTTGATAAAAACCAGTAGGGATTTTTGTAAATCAAGATTATCGTTGTCAAACTTCAAGAATTTGGGTGCCCCGAAGGTTTTTGATGGTGCTAATTCAAACAATGCTATTACAAGATTTCTTGAATTTTTTTTGGTCGGATTTTGACCACTTTTAGCTGTCTAGACAATTCCTCCGCTTAAATAAACAACTTCGTAATGTTATACGAGTGTAACTGGTAGCTGGTTCAATAAATTGATTCTAGAATTTTGTGATGTTTTCCTTTGTATGTGGCCCCACCCTCTCAATCGTGGAAAGATGGCTCGACATTCCAATAGGACAACTACACGTGTTTCTTATTAGAACCACTCTTTGCAGATATATCTACATATGCGTGGATAGCCATGAACACACAACTCACAGGCTTTGAAATACTTTGTTGCCATAGAAATGGGTCTTCTAGTGGTATTATTACTTCTATGCATGTTTTCCTTTTACCTGCAACGACGTCTGCTAATTTCTCATATTGGGAAGATGCTTTATATGACCACATGGCTGATGGATTAACTTCTATGCAGCGTCGTCATTCTAAATCTGAACACTTGGTGGAGGAAGGAGAATTCATGTCATCATCAATGAACGCGCACAAAAAATAGGACCTCCATTCTCTCTTATCCTTCATAAATGTAGTCACGAGCAATCCACTGGAATTTCTCTCCAACTGGATGGCAGAAAACTCTGAGAATATATGCTCGTGGAATGGCACTCGCTGCAAACCACACACCAAAAGAGTGGTTGCCATAAACCTCTCCTGCATCGCCATGGGTGGGGATGAATTTTGCTTGAAAGGTACCCTCTCACCATCTCTTTGCAATCTCTCATTATTGAGCACTTAAATCTTGTTGATAATTCTTTCACTCGAAGTATTCCACTAGAATTTGGCCACATTAAAGCATTGTGAGTACTTGACCTCTGCTAAAAGCATATGAATGGTTCTATTCCAATGGATTTAGGCATAGAAAGTAGAGTACTTGCCCCCAGACGACAACACCTTGTCAGGAAAAATAAAAATACCATGTCAATTGGGTAATCTGACATAGCTTAGACACCTAGGCATTGCTAGCCTGAATACTTCTATAAATAAAATATCAGGATTCTGATTTCCTATCTTATCTCTTCATCTTATCCTCATGAAAAGGATGCCTAAATCCATTACCAATTTGACCGAGTTAACCTATTTCGATCTTTATCAAAACTTACTTATCGGCAATATTCTTAAATCCATTTTCAATTTGACCAAGTTTACATATTTAGATATTTTTAAATAAACTAACTAATGTTTCTAAAGCCATTCTTAATTGACCAAGTTGAAATTCTTAGATTTTTCTCAAAACAAACTTTCTGGTAGCATTCCTCAAACTATTTTTAATTTGACCAAATTGATGTCCTTAGATCTCTTTCAAAACAAACTTACTGGTAACATTCTTATAGACATACCAATTTGAGTAAATTGACAGACCTAGATTTTTAGTAATAATAGATTCATCAGTCACATCCCTAAATCCATTGCCAATTTAAAGATGCTTGAATCCTTATTCCTTTGAAACATAACCTCACGGGGACAATTCCAAGAGTTATAAGAAAGCTTCATTTGTTATATTCTTTATAGTTAGATTCAAACAAAATCATTGGAAAAATCCCATATAGCATAGTTAAGTTAAAGTGTCTCCATCATCTAGACATACATAATAATAGTTTTTTAGGAGGTATTCTTAGTAGCATTAATGATTTAGTTTTACTTGGCTATTTACATATATCAAAAGCAATTTGGAGGGACCTATTCCTACCCTGTGCTATAAAAGTTCCCTTTTAATATATTTTTTTAGCACATTCTAACAATTTCTCTAGAACTCTATCCTCATGTTTGACCAATTGCACTAAGCTTCATAATTTAGATTTAAGGAATAATAGATTCACAAGGGAACTTCCTTCATACATTTCAAATTTCCATGACTTGAAATTTTTAAGCATTGGTTATAATACTTTGCATGGATGTAACCCTCAATGGATCAAAAATCTCACCAACTTATCTTTGTTGGATTTATCCAACAATAGATTTAGTGGAAGAATACCATATGGCCTTGAAGGACATCGAGGATTTGCAATAAATGAATCTTTAGGAAGTTTTGGTATGTTTCCATATGAGTTGGAAATTTACATAAAAGGAATTTAATATTATCTACCATATGTATTGAGTACAAATATTATATTTGATTTGTCTAAGAATGATCTTACAGGAAAAAATATTGAAAGAATATGTTGTATGAGGAGCTTGCGATTGCTAAATTTATATATGAACCAATTGGAAGGAAAAAGACTAGCATGTATTAGTGAGATATCTACTTTGGAGTACTGGACTTGGCCAAAAGTAAATTGAGTGGAGCAATTTTTCAAGAGATTTCTATATAATCAAAGTTGGCCTGCCTAAATGTTCCATTTAAAACCTCTATAGGCCTATCCCAATGGGGACACAATATTATACTTTTAATGAGTTTCCATTTCAAAGTAATAAGTGTTTATGTGGGCTTTCTCTACCACAATTTAATAAAAAAAACAAATGTTGGAGCCAATGGTAGTCATAGTAATATAAAAATAGGATGGTTAAGCCATATAAATGAAAAAAATGTCTTTGACAACATTAGGGATCAGAGTGGGAATTGGATTTGGGGTATTTGTTGCTATGTTCATTACTTGGAACAAAGAAAGATGTTGGCCAATGGGTTTTCCTCTCAACAACACACATAAACCATTTTATTAACTCCCTAAATAGTTCAATAATACTTATCTATATGTCTCACTATCTTAATGTATGTAATTTCACTTAATGGTATCGCATTTGAATGTCATCTGTCCATATGCCTTGGTGTTTCAGTGTTTGTAACATCACTTAATGATATAGTGTTTGAATATGGATAAATTATTTTTATGAAAGAATGTAAGATAGAATTGAAACATTTTTTTTTTACTTTTCGCTAATTAATAATATGCAAACATATAGGTGAAGTGAAGATTAAAACTCTTTTAAACTTATATTATCATATTAATTGAAATACTATGTAATTATTAAAAACGAGTGCTAAATGTGAATGGAAACCATGTAAAACCAACATAGATCAATTTTAAATTTGGATCTATCAAGTGTAAAGAGGAACCAAATCGATTTTGAAGTAGAAAAATACAAGGAAGTTTTGCATTTCAACAGATTTAACTTTTTTAATGCATCATAGGTCTAATGTTAAGACAAATTTACATTGTCTTAGAGTCAATAAAAGATTGGATGCCCATTCACATCATTCTAGCATATCTCTGTCATGAGCACGCTCTTTATCAGCTTCTCTTGGTTTATATCATATTAATGAAAGAGTATAACTTAGTGTTGGTTTACATCACATATATTGTCTCATTATTTTGATTAGTAAAGGGTGTTTTTCATTTTTCAATGCAATACCATAAGCATTGTAGAACATGTATGTGACTTGTATTGTATTCCAGTTGCATATGTAATTGTGCTAAGAAACACTCTATAACACAGTATGAGGGAGATGTTGTCACGTAATGTTACGTTTTAAAATAATAAAATATTTCTTACATTGAAAAATTAAAAATTATTAATAAAAAGATCAATGTCTGCCATAAATATAATACTTCAATCTCCACCCTAATTTTACCTCGGATTTTATATAGAGAGATAGAGAAATTGAAAGTAAAAAAAGAGAGGGAGATACGTAATTCCTTCACTACTTAATGCGGAGTTGACATATGACATGTAAAAATAATATTATGATAGTGCATAAGATGTGTTAGTTATTCTCACATTAACAATTAAAACGAAATAAAAATATTAATAACAAATATTTTACTATAAGTTTTAAATAACATAACTTTTATATCAACTATATATAGGAGAACAAATAATAATTTATATTCTATCTATCGTATCTATCTATCTACTATTATCTATCTATCTATCTATATATATATATATATATATATATATTATAATAGTTTTTAGTTTCCCATTATGAAGACATTTGTAATACCTAATGTTTTAATAGAGTTGACATGTACATTTTAAAAAGTATTGAGAGAGAAGACTATACAAACAATGGAGAAAAAAAAAAATTATTATAGTTAAAATATTTTATTAGTGTGTTGTTCAAAACAAGCATACATCCATCTTAACTCCATATTTGCTAAAAGCAAAGAAAAATAAAATCTCTCGAGGTGCAAACTTTTCGTCAAGTTTTGCACACAAAAGGAGGTTTACATCTTGAGAGATTTAATCCCTCTCGACGCTTGGTAGATTTAGAGTTAAGATGGGTCTATGTTAGTAATCATAAATTTTTTACCTTTTCTAACTTGTCATGTATTTGGCGATAAAGTTGCCATTTTAGCTTTTCATTTTCAAACTTGTGACTTCATCCATCATTAAACATATATTTTATAAACCTACGCTTACTTTAATAATTATGAGAAAGTGACATTGGTTGGAATTAACTGTACATATAAATGATGAAAATAAACTATATTTATACATGCCAACATTTAAATATTATATTTAAGATCAGGTTATTTATATTTTTTGGTTTGCTAATTTATGTGAATGTTGAGATGGCTACACGACTAACATGTGGCTTGAGTAGTTGTGACCCAGGGGTATCTAAGTCGTCAAAATCACCCAGGGATCACACTTGATCTAGGCCACACTAGCCCTTAGCATGACTAGATTTTTGCCCACAGAATTTCAAACCAATGACCTTTACACCACAAAATTCCTTAACATAACACCCTATCACCATCTATTCTACACCCTGTAAAAAAAATATTTTTCAATCTTTTGTTTTAGGGTAATACACCCATGGGATATTTGAACCCTAAATCTCACAATATACATACTACTTCATGACACAACAATCACAAATTGAAATACCGCGTCTACAAAATCAAATTATTTATGTTTTTTTTTTTCTCTATAAAACTACCTATTATATTATGTACAGTGGGTAAATTACATCCAGGATGACATTTTGCCCCAGGCCAACAGTGGCGCTGTGGGCTTGACTTTTACAGGACAAAACATGCCCACACAGGGGCCTTACTGTTGTGCTGAGACATCGACAATTAACCATTGAGGAACAGACAAAACTTCGACAATTCCAGAACCACCCACGCAGGGGCACGAAAGCTGCCTTAAACCGCCCTCGCAGGGGCTCGAAAGCTACCTTGAACCACCCACGTAGGGGCACAAATGCTGCCTTAGACCGCCCACGCAAGGGCACAAAAACTGGCTAGAACTGCCCACGCAGGGGCATGGGAGCTTAACAAAAACATCCCATACTGGGGCATCAGACTAATAGAACCTGAACTCGAAAGGACAAAAACATAGCCCAAGACAGAGTCAGAACCAGAAAGAACCAGAACAAAACCTAAACAACGCTGGGTGAGGAAGAGGTGGTCCAGCTGAGGGCTATTCTGGTGGCTTTTCCTCAACCACTTCGCACCAGCCATATTTCTCCCGTAGAGCTTCCCAGTCCTCCTCAGCGTTTTCCTTGGAGGTCGTGGCTTCCTGAGCCAGAGGGCTTTTTGGAGCCTGCCCAGGTGCCGCTGCTGGTGTTTGTTCTTCCACCCCCTGGCCTCCCACTGGGGGTTTTCCCATGCTGCTTGCACCTTCATCTTCATCCTGAGGTTCTTCGAGAAACAGGACTGAAACGTGGGCATTGATGCGTGGCCTGTCCCGCGTGCTGCCAAAAGAGAAGATGGCAGACCCGAATGCTAGAGCAAGGGCTGGCTCCGCCTCAGGATCGCCCGAGTCCAGGATCTGGCAGGCCTGAATGGGGGTGGCCTGAACTCCTTTGTGGCAATGGCAGCGGCAGCATTGAACCCGCGGTCGATCAGCTGGAGGGCGTGCTGGCCTTCCATGAGCTGGTCCTCTTCGACGAAACATGGCTGCAGGGGCAGATGTGGATGCAGGTGCAGTGATGGCACTGCGCCCCACAATCCAAAGCCTCCTTCGAACAGTGCCCACACAGCAATCAAAGTTAATCCTGCAATCGTTTCCCACTGAACTTGATACCTGGACGAGGAAGCAGCAGATGAACGTCTATGCGCCAAGATCTTGCCGACCTCCCTTAAAATCAACCCAAATTGCCGTAGCTGCAGTCTGCAGACTTGCCATGGTGACATAACCCGCATTGAATGCCTGCCGCCTCCCCGGAGATGTAATTCCATGGCGGCGTGGTGAGAATTTAATGCAGAGCTTGGGCACGGGGTGGCACATGGCTTCCCTGTAGCTCTTCGCTGACCACTGTCTCGTCACCCACATCCGGGAAATCAAATTATTTATGTTAGTATAAATTT
>APFE031683026.1:2497-29480 GCA_000404065.3 Pinus taeda
TTTTGAAAATTATGAGATTGATGATGACACTGTGAGGATGAGGATATTTGTCCAAAGCTTGACAGGGGATGTGCGAACTTGGTTCAGATCACTTCCTGCTAACTCTATCAATACTCCTGATGAGCTTTATCAATCCTTCACAAATAGATGGGAGAAAAAGAAGGACCCTTTACATATACTAGGTGAATATGACATGATTAAAAGAGGTCCTCAAGAGACAGTTTTGGAATACTGTGCTAGGTTTAATAATGTATACAATGCAATACCTCAAAACCTAAGACCTCCCCTGGATTTAGCCTTGTACAAATTCCCAGATGGATTTGACCCAGACATGGCCAACCAATTAAAAGAAAGAGCCCCTCAAACCCTTGAAGAAGCTCAGAAGGTTGCTGTAACAGTTGAGGCAAACCTGATTGCTAAGAGGAACAGGGCTAAAACGGAAAAGAGAGTGGCCTTTAAGGAGGAGCCCTCCGCCTTGGACCAGAAATCGGATGCAATAATTTCTGGTATTAAGAGGTTAGGTGACAGGGTAGAGTCTGTGGAAAGAAAATCTTCATGGGAAGCACCACCAAATAATCCTATCAGGAATCCAAACTTTAGGAGGAACCAAAATCCTAGTGGGAGCAAAGTCAACAATGATCCTGAAATAAGGCCACCATTTCAAGAAAACTATGCTGAGACATCCATATCAGAAGAACAAGTAGATGACACTCATATCCACTTGATGGGTCTTGACAATAAGCACCAAGTCTTCTTGAGTCAAGAGGATCATGATGAAGATGATAGCAAACAATTTCAAACAAAGTCAGGTGAATCATTTGATTTTAAACAAGGCTATGACACTGCTGTTTATGAAGTCCATAAATAATACAAACTACGAAGCAGGACTGTAAACGTAACACAACTTGAGAAAGCCAAAGATAAACTGCAGCCCAAAAGTGCCATAGTAACTGAACCAATGAATACAACTGATTCACTCACTAAAGGAATAACTATTGAAGAAATCATTGAACAAACACCAGATTCACCAACTACATCATTTGAACATTCTAACCCAAGCAAAGAACCTCAAGAGGTACTGGACAAGCATAAGCCCCAAAATCAAGAGGAAACCTTACCAAACAAAGAAAGGGGGCTCGCCCATACTACTAAAGTACAAACTGAAAAACCCTTTGACTTGGAAACTGAAATTGGAAAACTAAAAATAGCCATACCTCTGGCAGAACTAGCCAAGAATGACATCTATAAATAGCAGATTGAGAGATCTCTCCAACTCACTCAAAACAAAAACAATGTCAATGTGTTGGATGACACCCCTGAATTACTATTTGGTCCAGAGGTTGATGGAAAAATAGCAGGCTTAGGGATCCTACCCTTTTATGTCAGTTTGCATGTACATGACAAAATATTACACAATGCAATGTTTGACTCAGGTGCATCTCATAACTTGATGCCAAAATCTGTAATCGAAAGGCTAAATTTGGATATCACTAGACCATACAAGGACCTCTTCTCATTTGATTCTAGCCAGGTCAAGTGTCTAGGCTTTATAAAAGACTTATGTGTATCCTTAGTCCAATATCCAAACAAAACAATCTTGATGGATGTAGTTGTCGCTGATATTCCACCCAAATATGGGATGTTACTGTCAAGATCGTGGGGGGCTAAACTTCAAGGGTCTCTCCAATTAGACATGTCTTATGCTACCATCACAGTCTTTGGTCAACCCAAGAGATTATATAGAGAGTCACTGATGAAATACATGGTCAGTAGTACAGAGAAGCCTCAAAACTTTCCCATATATGCTGTCCATTCTGACATAGACTCATACATCCTATTCAATGACAATATAGGCAGCAACAACAATGAACAAGCTCAGATAATTAAAACAAATCAGCCCACTGAACAACAAGATCCTGATACACAAACATTGGTTGAATCAAACAATGCAAATATTCAAGATCACAAAACAAATAATAGTGAAACTAGGATACTTGAACAGGATAATGAACAAATTGCTCCTCAAGAAACCAAAACAATCCCACCGAGCGAGAAGGATGTCATGCAAGCTAGACCAAAATAACAACCCATACTCCAACTCACAAATCCAGGCCAGAGAGACAATATTCAAAACCCCCTGAAAGAGGAAACTCTATGGTTTCTGGAATTTGATGGGTCAGTTAACAAATTAGGGGCAGGAGCAGGAGTGTGGGTGCACAACAAAGAAAACAGTCATGCAGAGGGTAGAGCTTACAGACTAAACTTCAGATGTACCAACAATATGGCTGAATATGAAGCCCTCCTACTAGGCCTCAAGTTGGTAAAATCCTTACAAGCTATCAGAGTATCAATCCTCGGGGATTCAGACTTAGTTATCCAACAGATCAAAGGCAATTTTGTTACCAATGATAAAAGACTCAGGTCTTACAGATCTGTTGCTTCTGAGATACTAAAGTCTCTTACTTAGTTCCAAATTACCAAAGTTCCTAGGGCTCAGAACCTTCATGCTCATAGTCTAGCCATGTTTGCAAGTACTTGTAAGCTACCTTTTGACCCCCACCACTGTTTTACAGCTGAAGTAAAACACAGACCATCAGTCCCAAACAACATAAAGGACTGGCAGGTATTTGACAATGACACACAAATCAACAATTTTCTGACTTTACAAGAAGAATTTTCAGGTCTAAATATAGATATTGAGCCAGCAAGTCAATCATAAATACTTCAGTCAGAAAATCAATCACAAATACATAGTGAACACAACAGTCAAGTGCTTTCACCCAAAACAGCCAATCAAATGCTACATCCTACAATTTTCAACGAACACAACATTCAAGAAATCCAATAGGTTGAACATGAGGAGACACCTGAGGATGAAACTGAGGTGATACAGTTAAAGAACAATTTTCTGCCCATAGGCTTAGCTCCTTTGGAAGACATTTTTGATTCCAACGATGTCCCCAATAAACCAAAATTTGAACCCCTAAACACTACCATTGAGGAGCATAATATAGGGACAGTTCAACAGCCTAAAATCATAAAACTGTCCGCTGCATTACCACTTGATCAAAAGCCCAAATACATTGACCTTTTTAAGGAGTTTCAAGATGTGTTTGCATGGAGTTATGAGGACCTCAAATCCTATGACACCTTTGTGATACAACACACTATCCCACTACAGCCAAATCAGAAACCCTTTAAACAAAAACTCAGAAGGATTAACCCTATGCTCCTCCCAGCAATGGAACAAGAGGTGCGAAAAATGTTCAAAGCAGGCATTATAGCACCAATTAGATTTTCTGATTGGGTTTCAAATTTGGTTCCCACAAGGAAGAAAACTAGGGAAATCAGGCTCTGTGTTGATTTAAGAAACCTCAACCAAGTATCACTAAAAGATAACTATCCCCTACCAAAGATGGATCACATCCTGCAAAGAGTGGTAGGGGCATCAAGAATTTCCTTGCTTGACGGCTTTTCAGGCTTCAACCAGATCCTAGTCCATCCTGATGACCAGGACAAAACTGCATTTACTACCCCATGGGGAACCTTCAAATATGTTAAAATGCCTTTTGGCTTGAAAAATGCAGGAGCCACTTTCCAAAGAGCAATGGACATTGCTTTCGCTAAAGAAATTCATGACTTCCTAGTCATCTATTTGGATGATCTTACACCTTTCTCAAAATCTGACCAAGACCATTTGAAACATTTGAGACAGATATTCATAACATGCAGGAAATATGGAATATCTCTGAACCCCAAAAAATCCATTTTTGGCCTAGAGGAAGGGAAATTACTAGGTCACATTATCTCCAAGATGGTATCAGAATTGACCCAGACAGAATCCAGGCTATCCAACACATGCCCCATCCCAGGAATATAAAAGAATTACAAGCCTTTTTAGGAAAAATCAACTTTTTGAGAAGATTCATCCCAAACCTGGCTGAGCTGAGCAGATTACTTAACAACATGTTGAAAAAGGATTCCAAAGTCAAATGGACAGTGGAGGCTAAACAAGCTTTTGAAAGTATCAAATTTTCCCTTACCCAAACCCCTGTCCTAACCAACCCTCAGTTTGATAGAGACTTCATCATATTCTCCTTTGCTTCTGAACATACAATTGCTGCAGTTTTACTACAGAAAGATGATCTAGGAAATGAAAAACCCATTGCTTTCTTTAGCAAAGCTCTAAGAGATGCACCCCTCAAATATCAGATCATGGAAAAACAAGCCTATGCCTTGGTCAAAGCTATTAAGGACTTTAGGATTTATATCCTCTATTCCCATATAATAGCCTATGTGCCAAGCCCAATTGTCAAAGATATACTTACACAAGAGAACTTGGAGGGCAGAAGAGGCAAGTGGATAGAAAATATTTTGGAATTTGACATAGAAATAAAACCTACAAAACTCATAAAAGGGCAGGGCTTAGCCAAATTAATGTCTGAAACAAATTTCCAAGCCCTAGACATTAACCAACTACACAGTGAACCAGAGCTGGCGACTCCAAAGATCAGTGTAGCCTTTGAAAAATCCCCCTGGTATTCTGATATCTGCTATGTGTTGCAAAACCTGTGTGCTCCCCCAGGACTGTCTAGAACTAAGTGTAGGTTTGTAAAAATGAAAGCCTTAAAATTCTGTGTCATGGAGGAAAATCTGCTTTGGAGGAATCATGAGGGCATCTTGCTAAATTGTCTGATTGAAAGTGAGGCCAACAAAATCATGGAAGAGTTTCATGCAGGAGACTGTGGTGGGCATCTATATTGGAAATCCACTGTCAACAAGATACTTAGAGCTGGATACTATTGGCCCACTATTTTCTCTGATGTTAAGAGATTTACTATTGCATGTCATAAATGTCAAGTGTTTGAAGGAAAGAGACAATCGCTGCCACTACCCCTAAGGCCTATTGCAACAGAGAGACCATTTCAGCAATGGGGCTTGGATTTCATTGGAGAAATCAATCCCTCATCTTCAGGCCAACATAGATGGATTCTGACAGCAATAGACTATTTCACAAAGTGGATTGAAGCAATCCCATGTAGACAAGCAAATGACTCCACCATCATACAATTTCTGGAGACCAATATCCTTGCTAGATTTGGATGCCCTGACAAAATAATAACAGACAATGCTGCTGCTTTCAGGTCTAAAAAGATAATCAGCTTTTGCCATAAATTCCACATTACTTTGGGCCACTCTACTGCATATTACCCCCAGGGAAATGGTCTAGCAGAATCATCAAATAAAAGCTTGGTAAATATGATCAAGAAAATATTAGAGGAGAACAAGAAAAATTGGCACAAGAAACTTTTCAATGCCTTATGGGCAGATAGATTAACAACCAAGAGATCAATTGGGGTCAGCCCATATGAGTTAGTCTATGGTTTAGAGGCCAAGTTCCCCTCATCACTAGGGATCCCTACTATGAAGATACTCCAAGAGAGCCAAGCTGAGCCCAATGATATGCAAAGAAGAGTAAATCAGATTATATGTTTGCAGCAAACCAGAGACCAAGTTTATAACAGAGTCCAAGTCCTACAAGAAAAGCTAAAAAAGGCTTTTGATAGAAGAACCAAGGCTGAGGATTTCAACATAGGTGAAAAAGTTCTCAAGTGGGATTCAAGGAGAGAGAACAAGGGAAAGCATGGAAAGTTTGATTCCCTTTAGAGAGGACCATTCCTCATACAAGCAGTACAAGGAAATAATACCTACTTCCTTGAAAATCTGGACAAAACTGACTTAGATGAAGGGCCTGTCAATGGCAGGATGCTCAAGCACTATTTTGACTACCTCCCATGAATGCAGCAGGCCTGCCCTTGTACATAGTTTGTTGTATATAGACTCTGTATTTGCTGTATATATTGTTATTTCTGAAGCATAAGGATGAGGTCATTTCAAGAGACATTGCAGATACTAGGAAGGATTGAAATGCATCATGTATTTCAATACATCAGTCTACATTTTGAGGAATCTATGGTGACAGAACTCCAATGTTTGAAAAGCAGTAACTAAAGGGCCAAGGCATACTGACCTGTTGTTCTTGGTCTTTCAAGGAGAAAAACCATCCCCATGTGGAGCCACTGTTGGATACCTATACCAATAGGTTTCATATTTCATGATTGGCAAATACTAGTGCCAAATATGCTCCATTTTGCTGCCACAAAGGTTCCATATTTACTAGAAAAGAGAAGGTGTATATATGCCTGCATATTTACAAAAGTTTTATGGATGACCCAACAGTCTAATCTGGATCATGCCATGTTTTCAATTTATGTTGTAGAATAGAGAAAGAATTCTGTCCAAACTGTTTAATCTTGGCAGATCAGTAGCTAGGTAGAGAAACTAAGGTTCCCAACTGCTTAATCTGGGGCCTTGGAAGGAATAAGGGTAGTATTAAATAGGAAATGAAAGCAAAAAAGCCAATGTAAAAGAAAAGGCACACAAAGGGTTTGCAAGTCCAAGTGCACCCTCCAAGAAGGAATAAAAAATGTTAGGCAAACTAGTTGGGTAGGTAGCTGGGGTTGCAGAAATGATGTTTCTTTCAAGATCAAATTTTCTAACCATGTGCAAGCAAAGTAACACAGTGGAGCATGACTAACTTCCTTTTTTCATTTGTATATCACTCATTACTAACACCCCTTCACAAGTTGTGTACATAAGAGAAACTTAAGGTTTTATTATGGTTCTTATGGCCTTTAAAAGCCACATTTCTTGTGCAAAAGTCTTTTCATTTTGATCTACTCTTGACTCTAAGTGGTTTTCAAGAAAACTTGGTTGTATTGATCCTCATCCACATTTTCCCCCCATATTAACAACTAACTCTATTATTTAGCTCCCTATACTTCATTTCCCTTATTATTATAACACCATGGTGTATAAACCCCACATATTGTATAAATATCCCCTCCTTGGCACTATAGCCATAATTTCTACTTCCTGGGAATTGAATTAACATCAGGTTAAGGTCAAGAACCCATATTCAACCCCTTTTCTCCATCTGAACCCATCCCCCTACCCAAGTCTCCATTTTTGCCTAAAAACCCTTAAAGAAACCCTTTTTGACCCCTTAAACCATTAAAGGGTGAAAATATCATGAAAACATACCTACCCCGCCTTATCCTAAGGTCGGGAGCCAGTTTTAACCTTTTTTATAACTTCATCAGAACCCCCTTTTTACTATAGTTTTGCCCTCGCATACTTTGTACAAAAATTTTGCATGAAATTCTTTGTTTTTCACCGTTTCCTAATGTTGGCGGACAAATTTGATTTTTACAAACAAAACCATCCAAAACCTTTGAAAATCATCCATGAAGCGGAGGGTCCCGCCGGGCGCGCCTGCCAAGAAATATAATTTTTTAACCCGCCCACTCACTGTTATCGCCCATGCAATTAATCGACCCGATGACCGTCCGACCGCGGCTTTGCTAGATCTACGGTCAGCAGCAATTTCGGAGGGGCCCGACGTCTGACCCTTAACAAAGATGGAAGTTATTTGCCGTGCAGGTTCATTACCCGACAACCCTCCGATCGCACGCCCGCAGATCAACGGCTCATATGAATTTCAGAAGGCCCCTGACGTCTGACAGATACCTTCCGATATCTGTCAGACACTTGCGTCACGCGGGGACACGCGTCGCGGCCAAACTTCATCAGAGCCCCCTCTGACAGATTCCTTGCCGTGCAGGAGGGGGCCCGATATGGCGACACCTGTCCTTCCCACGTCCCCGCCCTGCTATTGCCCACGCCATTGCCACATCCGCCCACCTCGTCCCCCATTCGCCCACCTAGCCGCCACCTCATCGTCCCCGTGGACTGGTCTTAGGCTGCCACGTCACCCGATGACGTCCTGCTGACGTCATCCAACCCGGACCCACATGCTGACGTCATGCTTACGTCATTCAAAAAACGCGCCAATAAAGCAAAAAGGCCATATTTTACGATTTTTTCGCGTTTTTGGTTATTTTCTGTGAAAAAGACCTTTGCGCTGTCTGCATGCACACCAGGACGAACACTCTACCAGCCAACCTACGATCATCTACAGAAGCTCAGAGTGCCAACCCAACCGCTACTTCATCCCAAGCTACTGGTTAAACAGGTATTTGCCACTTCATCTCCTCGCAAGCTGGTTTTTTCACAATTTCTTGTAAAATCCACCTGAACCAGGCATAAAACTAAAATTTTACTAAGAAACCGAGTATATCCTATCTCCCCTAAACAATTTAAGCTTGAATTACATTGGCGAAGCCATTCTTATACTTTAATTCCAGTCAAAACCCTTCCCTATTCGCGCAATCGTTGAACTCATTAACCTGCTCCTAAATTGTCAAGGGAAGTCTGTTAAACTGCATAAAAAGCCTTCTCAGAAAGCCTGGCACTATCCTATTCTGCTGTATAGCAACCCTGCTGCTTTCTGTTCCTCGCAATTCCACTTTCTCAGTTAGCACACTCGTCATCTCAAGAAATATTTGAAACAGACATGGATACCCCTTCAGCATCAGTAGCCCTTAATGTTACTCCCTTGAATGCTCCTCAGAGAGAGCTGGACTGGCAAGATTTGGCTAACCTCGATTACCAAATCTCAGAAGATGCCCCATCCAAATGTACATTCCACATTCATCTGCTGAATGAACTCAGGGCTAAACACAGAGATGGAACAGATATCCTTGGCATTTGGGAATCCTCCCTCCCAATCTTCAAGATGCCCCAGGTCAACCAATTCCCTGACCTCATCCACTTGTGTGCTGTCTATTATGATCCTATGCAGAGGGCTGTAATCAACCCTCAAGGTGCAGTTGTATTTTACACCACCCCTGAGGCCATCAGGGAGATGGTCCAATTCAAAGCCCAAAGGAAATTGGTTCCTTTATCCCTGCTGGACCTAATCAATCAAGGAGCCAAGGTACTCACAGGGGCAGAGATCCTAAAACTTAATCAGTTGTTTATTAAAATATCTGACACAGTGCTGCATCCTCCCATCTTTGATGGCTATTTAAATCAACTGGGCCTGGACCTAGCATACATGATAAGCTCAGTGCTGGGGTACAAATCAATGGAGTTCATAGAGGAAACGGTGCTAGTAATGATGACAATGTTTACCCCTGGTAAGGCCCCCATTTGTTATGACTATGCTACATATATCTCTGACAAGATACATGAGCAATTTCTGCACTTATCCAGAGAGAGGGTGTTCAGATACACCTGATATATTTATCATCTCATTTTGTATCACCAACATGAGAAGTTCTCTTTTGAAATCAAGAGAACGGATGCAGCAGGAAACCCAAGATTAGTGGTATACTGGAGCTCAGTCTTCCACAACCGTGCATATTCACCATATACATATTCTGAGTTCATAGACTTATTCACTCATCCAACCTTGTCTCTGCTCTTGACAGCACCCCCTCCAAGACTCTCTGATGAAATGCAGAGGATTCTGCAACTGTCCAGTGCCTACAGCATAGGAGATTGGTATTTTTACCAGCATCACACTGTGATTAGAATATATGGGTGTGAGCTGCGCCCATACAAGTTGCCCAGATTTGTGCCCATGAGGCTCTTTGCCTTGGAATATTTCAGACAATTCAGCAATGCCGATCAGATCCACTTTGCAAGAAAAGGTAAAAAGGCACAACTCAAAGTTAGAAACCAGCTTGGCCATTTTATTCTAAACAGAAGAGAGGGATGGAAAGAAGTAGATAGGATGTTGGAGGGCCTTGGCCTAAAACAAAGCTTCCTTTGGAAGCCTTATGACCCCAACAACTTTATATCCCTAAGAAGACATAAATGCAAGCTCTCTAGCTATGAGCATGAGAGCAGGTTCCACGTTTTAAGACATGCAAATCAACCAAAGTGGAGAAGAAACACATTAGAAGAGCCTGTGTCTCAAGAAGAGCTAGTTGAAAGGGCTAGAAGGCATTTATTAAAAAAGGCTGACTTGGAATGTCCTTCTCAGGTGCCTGCTCTACCAAATCCTCAGACAACAGCACCTGCTTCAACCTCTGCAACACAACAAGAGGCAGTGCAGACTTCAAATCAAGGACAGAGCAAGGGAAAAGATAAAGTGATGGAAGAAACAGAGGACCAACAGGGCCAACAGGGCCATCAACAGCAGCCCCAGCAGGAACAGCAACAAGCTGACCAACAGGATCAGGATAAATAGAAAGGAGAGGGCTAGGCAGCTACTCAAGAAAAGACAACAAATATGGCGCCTCCTAGATAGGATTCCAGGGTAGACTCCTCCATCCTCCAAACCCCTCAAAGGGAGGATATCAGCAGAAAAAGAGAGAGGGAAACCCCCCTCACCGAAGCATCAGATAAGCGGCAAAGACTGAATCCCTTCTGAGAGGAGGAGATGCAATGTGTGGAGAGTTCTGCCAGCTCCCTACAGCAGGAGCAAGATAAGGCAGCACTAGGAGAGGTCAGCTCCTCAGGACAACAGCAGAACACAGCTGCAGCCATAAAAGAGCAGTTTAAATAAGCCAAACAGAGGAGTGAGCCAATAAAAATTCGGCTCTATAATCACCTATTAAATATGGCTCCTGCAAATCAGCAAAGGCTCATGGCTGCCTTTGATGTGCAAGAAGGTAAGATGACCATGAGCCATTTCACTCCTACAGTGTAGCAACCACAAATAGCTGCAGATTATATAAGGACTAATTTAGAAGTCCTTTCAAAAGACATCCACCCCATAGATCAGATTGAGCTCCACAAGCAGACGGGTGAGATGGTCTATGCCACTCTGGCAGACAAGACCTTGATTAATTACAGGCTGCAAAATAGCTTAAACAACACTACAACATAGCTTGAGTTGGAGAGGGCATCCTCCCAAGCTAAAGATAACAGAATCAAGGCATTAGAATAAATAATCATAGAGTTTGGGCATGACCCCAATGACGTTAAGGCAATACAACAAGTCCTTAAACTGAGGGATGCAGACATGGCTGCAATTAAAAAGAAATTGAAGATCCCCCCAACTCTACACCCACAGACAGATGAAGTTGCCCAGCAGAGGCAAGAAAAGGATGCAGCTGCATTATTGATGAAATTATACAAGGAGCTGATAGAAACACAGGAAAAGATGCAAGACACAGAGACCACATTGGAAGCAGCATTACAAAGGAGGGAGGCAGGACAATCTTCCAAGCCGCCCACAGAATCAATAAATCTTGAGGAGACCCCTCAAGATACTGTCCCTCCAAAGCAACAGGCACAGCAGGATGCTCCAGGCGCCACAGCACCAACCACCTCAGCACCAACAACAGAGCAGGCTGAGAGCCTGGACATGCAGAAGCTGAGACAAGAAATACAGGTGCTAGAGGCTCAAATATCAGAACTCAGCCAAGCCCAGGACAACTTAGCAAAAATAAATGAAAAATATGATAAGTCTAAGCAAAATGTGGCTGAGAGGGAAAGAGAAGTAAAAGCTCTGAAGAAAAGAATTGCAGAGCTAGAAAAGGAGCTCAGTTTTGATAAAGTTACAGCAGATCTCAAACAAGTTATTTGGACCACCATTGGACAATCAATAACTAACCAACGGGAGTACATTGAGGCCATATATGAGCAAGTGGGACTCATTAGTAGAGAAAGAAAAGAACTGCACGGAGCAAGGGCATCTCTAGGCAATATGCCTGAGATTGCCCCCAAGATGATTGAAGTGCTCAATTACAGGACAAGTTCCCAACTGGTAAGAATGGGAATTGGAAACAAAACTGAAACAATTTCTCTAATCAAAAGAGTCCTAACAATGAAGAACCTAATTCAGACCCTGGACAGAAGAATCCAGGATATGCAAGCTGACATAAATAAATTCCAGAATAGGTTCTTAGCTTTGCAGGACAGAGGACTCCCCAGCCTGTTAGAATCGGGGAAGTTACTCTCGCATGACAAATATGTCAAGAGGGTAAGCACTTTTGCAGCAATACAGATTGCTGAGGCACCAAGTGCATCTTCAGGAGCAGACCCAGTAACAGGGCAAATTCTTTTTGAAAGATTAGATAATTTGTTTTTTATTAGAAATGAAGTCACACACTTATTTGATGAGCCCCCTCACTTCTATAAATATACAGAGGCTGATGAGACCTTGGGATCAATTTTGAAACATCAGCTGCCTCCTCCAGACACATGGCAAGAATTAATGGGATTGCTTTTGAATCAAAGTTAGGAAATCGCATCCTTTTTCTTCGGCAAAGGTTTGTATTACATACACAACTGGACAAAAGATACATCAGCAGGTATGAAGACGCTGAGCCAACTCAGCATAGGTACTCGGCCGCAACAACAGCATCAGCAAGCACAGGTGGCAGGGCCAAGAAGACACAGAAAAGTAACAGCTGCACAACACATCGTTCAGCAGTTATGATAAAGCCGCTCAACCGACTCCACAAACCCCAAAGGTCAAAAATTACTGTGACGGGAGTTAAGAGCTTTCATAACTCATTTAAGACTGTAATTACTTCTCATCTACAAGCCATGTACGAGTGTAAGAAGATATTTTCTTCTCAGATGACTCAATGCCTGAGATATTTTTGTATTAAACTTCTATATATTCCCCCTGGCATTTGTGAGCGGGTGTTGGACTTCAGATGTAAGAAATCTATTGATATCTCTTCTGTTACTCTCATGTTGTAAATTCTTCAGACAGCTAATACAAAGAATTATGGGATTTCTCCAAGCATTGTGTCTCTTGATCTCTTGATGGTGTATGGCTCGAAGTTGCAGGATTCCTGTGTATTCCATGGCTCAATAAGTTTTTCTTGATACTCTCTGTTACATATGCATTTGTAATGCTTTCATATAAATCACTCATGCTCTCCATGTATTCAATATTTAAATGGCCAGGAAAAAGAATAGTCCCAGGATTTAATCTTTGATTACCCTGAGCTCAATCCTAGTTGTTTCATATGTTTTCCTCAGTTAAAGTATTTAAAGAGTAATTCCTCAGTGCTACCTTTTAATACTATATCATCACAGTGCTCTGTTATTTCAGGAATTCAAGTAATTTCTCCTAAATAATAGACCTCCTTCACACTACCCAGCTTAGTAAAGAACCCTTAATTGCTCTTTGCTAGTTGTTTTCCATCTCCACTCTCACAACTTATAGTTTGTTTTATGAAATACACACAGGCCCTGTAATTTCAGCTGCACCAGACCAGGATTTCAAGTAAGCAACAGTTACACACCCCATTGCCCAATGGATTAGTGTCCTCTGAAGATAACGCTCCAAAAACTATCAGAAGCATCGTCCCAACCAAACATAAAAAACAATCAAACATTCACTTCATAACTAGCCTAAAACTTCATTAAAACAGTGACAAACCTTACAGAGAGAGCCCTCTCTGATTACAGCTGGGCTAGAAGCTGTAGTCCAAAGATTGGTTAGTGGTTACCCTGGCCGTATTCCCTTGGGAGTCATAGGGAACAACCTGGGTGTTAACATGACCCAAAGTTGTTAAACTTATACAACCTTGTAGAATCATCAGCAATGCTAGTAGCTAAAATCTGTCTAGGGTCTCTTAGGTCCTTAGTTACCACATCGTGAGGTGAAAAATCAACAGTTTTTTGTTCACCTGAATGAGTTATCTGATATACAAATAGAAGGTTGTAGGATAAGGTTGGAACACATAATACATCATCAAATTGACCATTGTCTAGATGAACAGTTCCAGCCCCTACAACACTAAGAGATCTATCATCACCAACATACATATTTTTGGTGTTACAATCATTTAAAGAAGAAAACATGGCTTTGTTTTTGGCCATGTGATAAGAAGCTCCAGAATCAATGTGCCACTCATGAGAATGAGAAGAAGAAGATACATTTAGTGCATAAACAAACAGAGATGCTTGACAACCAGATGCAGAAAGTGCAATTCCTAAAGATGAAGTTGAAGTTGACGAGTGCTCCAAATTGATGTTATCCATGTTTATTTTTCCTTCCAAGGCTTCCATCTTCTTATACCATTCAGATTCTTGGTGACCATCTCGATTACAAAAGTTGCAATGTCTATCAGTGTTCATCCCTTTCTTTTTATTTTCCTTATCATTTTGTTGAATTGATTTGTCATTTTGAGACTGAAATTGCTTACGACCCTTGTTTGGTTTAGGACCATTATTTTTAAGATATTGCTTCTTAGGATTCTTTGAATTTGGTTGTTGTTGGGAGGTTAAGGCTTTCTTAGAAGAGTTTCCAATATTAATAAGACCAATATATAAGAGTTTTTCTTGTTCTCTTATTAAAGATCACAAAAGGCATCAAAGGAAGGGGACTTGTAGTCTTATCCTTGAGAAATAAATGCTTCTCTAGTAGAATCGAAGGTGGAAACAAACACAGAGTAGGATGGTCCCAACTTAGTAAGAATGGAATAGATAAGGCTACCATCTTCTTTCTTAACCTTAAAATGTTCCAAGAGAAGTATAAGGGCCTTGAACTTGGACAAAAAATATTCAATGGAAGAAAAATTATTGGGGTCCAACGTAAGAAACTCATTTACATGTTGATGGGCTCTAATTTAATTTTTAATTCAAGAAACTTTAGTGAGATGTTTCATTGCTTCATTAGGGGTATCAAGTTCTGCAATGTGCAATCTAAGGTTTGGAGAAATAGACATCCCTATCAACCGACATTCTTTATCTTTCCTATTTTCCCATTTGTCTGCCTTATCTTTATCTTTACATTTAGTTTCTTGGCCTGAAGCTATTTTGTAAAGACCTTTACTTCTAAGTAAATCAACAATGTAGGACCACCATTAGAAGTAGTTGGTGCTGTCAAGAATAACTTGGCATGGAATTTCCATTTTAATAGAAACTTAAGCTATATATACTTCAAAAGTGTTCCAATGGAAATATCTTGAAAAATTAGGCCGATTAAAAAAATGGCTTTGAAAGCAACTTCTCGATGAAGAAGTTATGGTTTTTTGAAGAAAAGTTGTTGAAGATGCCGACGAAGTGTGTGAATGTGTGGAAGTGAATGACAATGTTATATTTAAAAAAAAAGTCCCCCCCTTTCCAAACTTTTTCTAATTAGCTCACTTTAAAAAAAGAATATGTGACCCACTTTTATAAATAAGTGAAAGTCACTTTTACAATGGTACTTCATGAGCTACCCACTAAATTGTAACTTAAATAAAAGATAAAGAGATGTTAGAATTATAAGTGACTGACATTTATAATGGATGAGAGAACTTTTACATAAAGTAGTTTTAAAACATAAGTTACATGTGCTTCTTGAAAAAGTAACTCAATAAAAAGAAAGACTTATACTAAAGACCTCTATTCTCATAAAGTAACTTTGGACCAAGTGAGCTATTTTAAAAGCTCAGTAATTTTTGAAAAGAGGAAGGTTTTTTTTTTTTAGTCACTAAAGCTTTGGGGTGTGTGCTTACATGAAAAAACTCTTTTTTCTTACAAAAAAAAAAAAAAACCACACAACCCAACACGAACATACAAAAAAAACCAAACCTTATGTCTTGAAGTTAGCTTTTGCTAGAAACTAAATATTTTCCTCAATGTTTCTGATTTTCCAAGATCACACTAAGGTGTGGAAGAAAAGAGAATACGCATGAGAAAAATCCTTCATTTTTGTTTCTGATTTGTCCATATCACACAGAGTCACAAGGAAAAGAACATATAAAAAAATGAAGGGTATATATCCAGAAATAAAAAAACAGAGAGCTAAATAAACTGAAATAAACAGAGAGATGAATAACTAAAACTACAAATAAAGATTGTTGTTTATTTAATGGATCCTAACCCAGTTTCAGAGTTAATTTTTCCAAACAAATCCCTACACTACTAGCCCTTTCAGCATCAATTTGCGAAGCGCGGATTGAAGTCTCACCCGAATCAATATGGGGGGATGCAGGAACCAAGTTTCCACACACAGAGATGGTTATGATGTTGTTTTATGCCCTAACTAAACTTTCACACAGATCTATAAGCCTTTTAGGGATTACCAATCTACTTCTTTTAATCACCCTTAGACCTCTACGAAGGTCTACGACTGTCTTTCGCAGACCCCAATCAGCTGAGTCTACAAGTTATGCACCTCTTAAATCACTCCTAAGTCTGTTATTACCCAAATCAACTTAAGTATTTGATAATTTTAACATGCATTAAGATATCTTTTACATAAACAAATATTATGACTTGCATTCATAGAAAAATGTAAAACATATAAATTCACGCATTAGCACAACATTAAGTCATAAACCCATTATTCATCATAAAATAATCATATTTATTCATAATAGAAGTAAAAGTGAAAAACTACAGATATTTCTGGAACAAACTCTTTATTAATTCTCTAGATCTTCTTATAGACTCAAACTACCCTACGCACATCGCTGCAGGGGTCCGCGCATTCAGTGGCGCACTCTACTCTAGCCCTCTTCGCACATAGCTACAGAGCCTCCCTTCTACACTCAGACTCTTCAATCTTCACTTATAAAGACCTATTACCTTCATTCTTCGCTTATCAACTGTTGCCTTAGACTCACTACGACTCTCCCTTTTATACAATCCCATGGTCCATGGACCATGGGTAGATCTCCTAAATGAACACAACTTATCTAAACTAAGGGAGGGAAACCATTCTATCTTTAGACATCTTCATGCTCCTTGACCACAAAATACGGAGAATTTACATTTATTTACACAAAATTCGGGCCTTCTGCCCCAAGGCTTGGATGTTTAACACAAAACTAACCCCTAGGGGACTCGTTCCCAGCAGGTCCCCAACATAAACATGGTCACTCGTCCTCGAGTAATTCGACTAGTTCAAAGATCATGTTGCACATACATCCCAATTTGACCTGCACAACTACTACCTCGACAGCGCTGTACGTTGCCGCCTACTTTAGGTCCTCGACTAACTATTCTATTACTAGCCTTGCGCTAGCAGTTTGTAGTTCTTGTTGAGTCTCTTGTATACTAGCCAACTTTCCTTCAGTGGTAGTCATGATTTCATAGGCCTCATCTAACCAAGGCTTCAAGTGATCCTTTAGCATGGATTCCTTGCGTTGTGTTGCGTCTACCTATTCCTTCAGTGCCTTGACCTCCTATAGCTTTGTGAGCCTTTGTGTGATGACAATAGTTAGTGTCGTTTCCTTATCCTCGCCGTAGCTCTGCTGCAGCTCCCGCGCTTCTGTCTTCAGCCTCTGTACATTGGGTTCCTCTTGTATGCTAGTGAGGACTTCTAGTGAATACTCAAAAAGTGTCCTGCAGTCCGTCACTACACTTTCTACCACATCTGCCACAGCAGTCACATGCTACTCCCTGAATTTTGGTAGAGTCGAAGGCTGGGCCTTCAACTACAACTCTACAATCTTGAGACTCAGCTCCAGCTAAACGTTGGGCAACTTCGTGTGCGTCGCACACTCCCGCAGCGATTTTTCTAACTGGCACATCGACTGGCTCAACCTCGAGGATGTCTAGCTCTAGCATAGTCCTACATACTTCATCTACAACATTAGTGAGGTGTTGGTTGTTACCTGTGAGGTCGGTCACAAGGTTGAGAGCGGAGTCATGTTGTACTGTCATCTGAGCAATATTCACCTTTTTCTCACTGATCACTTGCAAAGCATGTTGATTGCGGGCCCGAAGCTTGACGATCACACAATCCTACAAAAGATAAAGCACTTCACTAGGAAGTGTCATTCGCCATTGTCAATGCTCCATCTGGAAGTATTTTCAATTGGGGGTCCCTAACGCATAGCATCTCCATGGCTTCAGAGGTGCCAATGGCCATAATGGTGGGTGCCATGCTGGTCTGCATTTTTGAAGCATGGAACTACATTTTCTGTAGATCCATCTGAATAGTGCCCAGTGCCTGCTACTACTACTGTTCGAACTGCTGCAACAGTTCTGCAGTGGCATCCCGCACTATATCCCCTATGTCGTTTAGATCCCCATCTGTCAAGGTGATCAAATCGAAAGACATCTTGCTCACCTTGGACTTCTTCGATGATCCTAGCTTTTCTGGATCCCTCATGCATTTGATGCGAAACAAAGTCATTTTCAGGTCCGATCCTCCCTGCTCTGTCGGTTCATCTATTTCTTCCTATTTCTCTGGTGAGGGCAATTTCTCTTTCTCAGAGTCACACTCCTCTACTCTTGCCTCATGCACAGTAGCACGCTTTGCCTTAGCCTTAGCATCAGCCTCATTTTTCTATCTCATCTTCAACTTGGCCTCCTCCTTCTTCTGTTGCGTGGCAGTCTTGTTAGATCCCAGACTCAAGTCTGAGGTAGTGTTCCATTCTGCCGATCAACTGTCAATGACCAGTTGAATCACGTCATCCATCACCAGGTAGGGTAAGTTGTGCCACTTCTGCTCAGGGTCCTTCCGCTTCCTTATTGATACATGGTGGAAATTAGCCTTGATTCTGCATATTCCTGAAATTTGTCAAAGTTGATAGGAAACAACCATGCCTTGTGGTTGATGGCCATGTGCACATTCATCTCGATCAGGGTCCAAAATATTTTTGTGTCCTTCACCCTCTGTGAATGTATAGTCACCCACAACGAAGCATACTTTGTGGCCTCTGGTAGGTCTGGCGTGCCCAAAGGTAACTAACTATCTTCGGGTAGCTTCCATGCCACTAGCACTATGGACAGCAAGAGCCATGCATAGTGAAACATATTGCAAAGGTCCTACACCTCGCGATAGTTCATGAGGAACTCACCACAAACGTAACATGCCCAATTAAATTGAAATCCCTCTACCCATTGGGCCGCCAAATCTATGACTGGTGTTGGCACTTTGTCTGTGTGACACTTTTGCATAACCGTTCCTACCAAGAGTTGTGTGACTACCTTGACTATCAGGTCAAAAATTCTCGAGATGGTATAGCAGTGTGGTTTCTTCACTAACTTGAACTTTTCCTTCATAGCCTCCACGAGGACATGTTCAATAGTCTTTCCACCAATTTCCATGCCGTATTTTCACTTGTGTAGAATAGCCTTGTGATCCTATGGATCTGTCTATCAGTGATGGGTATTGGCTCATATAGCCACAAACACCCATCATGCACAAAGCATAGTAACTGTTTGATTACCACCATTGTGATGGGCGTGTGGTTGTAATGCAACACCGATATAAGGTTGAGCAATCCTACCTTGTGTACACCTCTTAGCTAATTTTGCAGCTCCAACATGGTTGCTCCAGTGGTTTTATGGAACACGCGGTGAATGAGTTGATCTGTTGCAAGATGAGGAAACCGCTCTGTGTCCACTAAATCCCAATCTTCTAATTTCAAAAGGGGAACACCCCCGAAGCACGGTCCTTCAAACACAATTTTGTTTGGTAAGAGAGGTGTATGCAGGGTCACCTTACTCTACCCAATGTCTTTGGGCACCTTGGTCTTTCCCTTATGCGGAGGAACCTATTTAGGCAACTTACTAATGGGGTTAGACCCCACAATTTTGACAACCTCTATTTCCATCCCAACATCCTCATCATCCATTTGGATATCGTCAATCTCCTCTTCTTCTGTCTCTAGTTTAATTGTCTTGCCCTTTTCCTATGCAATGGGTTTAACCTTCTGGGGTTGTTTCGTACGAGATGGGTGCACCGGCTATGATGGCACGGGATGCTTGCCCTTCTTGATCTTGGGACCCTCCATGGTCGAGGTAGGCCTTGGCCTAGGAATCCGTGGAGATTTGTGTACTTCCACTAGTATTTCTATGGCTGCTCCCTCCGGGGCAACTCCTTCTACTGCCATAGCCACCTCTAGGACAACTCCCTCAACTATCATTGCTTCCGCACTCATTGCTTCAGTGGCCATTGACACAATGCTTCGTAATAACTCCTGATTCACCTGTGGCAATGTCTCAAACACAGAACTCACTAGAAAAAGCTCATAGGTCTCATGGTTCATGTGCACTAGAGAGTTCAACAACTCAATTCTCAATATACCAAGTGTTTTTTGCTAGGAAAACACTTGTAATTTATAGGAACTTTCAAATTCAAATATGACCATTCCACCCAAAATCGGTTCATTAATGCCAGATTAGTGGTAGATTTTCAAAGATTTGATCCATAAAGTCCAACTTAAATGGCACCCTCCCCCACTCTATTCGGCCAATTTTTCATCATCAAATCATGAACAGTGACTTTAACAGTTACTTTCTAGCTTCTTTGCGTGGTTTCTTCCTTAGTAGAACACCCCCCTATGTGCTTCCATGGTCATTGTGACATATCTTCGTTCCACACAGTTTCCTGATCACGCACCTCTCTGACCCAAACATTGTAGTTTATAGTCCCATGCTTCCTTTCAACTTCCTGGAGCACTAAGACAATGCTTCCCTCATATAGTCACCCAGCTAGATCACCAGTGTATGGCTTCAATCAACTTCCATTCACCTTCCTCGGGAAGGGTTATCCATTCAATTTGACCAACTAAACTACTCCACCATTGGTAATCTCCTTGATGACATAAGGTCCTAGCTAGTGCATCCTAAAGTTACCTAGAAATTTATTAAATTTACCATCATATAACATGACTAGATCATTTATCTTGAATGTGCGCAATTTTATGTGCCAATTGTGCCATGCCTTTTGGCACTCCTTTTGAACTTGTTGATGAAATGAAGCTATAAATTGGTCGTCCTCAAGTTCTACTAGCTATGCGAGCCTCTCTTTTAGGGCTCTACAGTCTGCCATTCTTGTGAGTGCCACTACGCATAGACTAGGTAAAATGTATTCCATTGGCATCACAACTTCTATGCCATACACGAGTCTGAAAGGTGTTTGCCTAGTCAACTTCTTGCAAGTCATTCTGTAGGCCCATAGCACCGCTGGTACGTGCACATCCCAGTTACTTCTCTGAGAAATGCAGACCTTCATCAGTGCGTTGTCTAGTATCTTATTGAATGCTTCCACCATCCCATTGGCTTGCGAGTGATAAGGTGTGCTCTTTTGATGATACATCTGAAATTTTTTTGTCAATGCGTTGATTGTTTTGTTGTGAAAATGTATATTGTGATCACTCATCAAGATCTTTGGACAACCAAATCTTGTTAATGCGTATTCAAAAAGAAACTTTGTTGTTTTCGTGCATGTACATTCCTTCACAGGTTGTGCCTCTGCCCACCTGGTCAAGTACTTAGTCATGGTGATGATGTACTGCATGCCTATCTTCTTTCCTAGAGGCTGAATTTGGCCCACAAAGTCGATCACCCATTTCTCGAATGGTTGTAATGTCACCTACAGTGTTAAAGGCACTTCATCCCTTAGCAATTGTTTGCCAGTCCTTTGACATGTGTCACATGACCTACAATATGCTTTCGCATCTTTATGCAGAGTAGGCCACCACAACCCATCACACAAAACCTTTTGCACTGTCGCTTTTCTTGCATTATTTTCTCCTGCAACCCCTTGATGAGCCTCCATAGGATGCTTCTTAGCTCACAGTCTGGTACATAATGTAGCAATATTTCGTATGATCCCATTTTGTAAAAGTGTCCTACAATGACGGAGAAGTCTATTGCGTGCACCACTAACTCCTTTTGTTGGCTTGTATACCCTTCTGGAGTAGTTCCCATTGTCAGGAAATGTATGATATATTCAAAGTGAGTATCCATGATGTGTACTACAAAGAGTTGTGCATTAGGTAACCCCTCCTCCAAATTAGTAGGTTCCTCTCCCATTTCAATGCTTGACAAATGATTAGGTCCTGTATTCAGTTCCCTTGGCTTCATAATAACTTCAAACTCATACTCCTGGAACAACAACAACCATATCTAGATCTCCCCCCCCCCCAACACAAGCTTATTGATCAGGTATTTCAATGTAGAATGATCCGTATACATCTTAAAATGTACACCTAGCAAATAGTGTCTGATCTTTTGGAGCACATATACCATGGCTAGTCCTTCGTGCTTTGTAGTGGAATAATTCTTCTCAGCCTTAGACAACTTCCTGCTTGTGAATGCTACAGGATGGTCCAATTCCCCCTTGCATGCCAATGTTACCATAACCCCCAGTGCAATATAGAAGGCATCCACTTGCACATGAAATTCCTTCTTCCAGTCCGAGAAGACTAGGATTGACGTAGTGACCATTTTCTCTTTTAGCACGTCCAAGCTCTTCTGGCATTCATCACTCCAGCAAAACGTAACATCCTTTTTCCACAATTTCTGGGCATAGATCTTGATGAAATTCCTATAGCATCTAGTATGCCCCAAGGTTGCACACAATTGTTTCACATTCCTTGGCTTCTACAAGTTGATTATCACCATGATCTTCGCGGTGTCTACCATCAATCCCTATCTGCATACCACATGACCTAGTAGGATTCCAAAAGGGACACCAAAAAGACACTTATTTAGATTAAGCATGATCTGGTATCTTCGACATGTATCTAACATCAAGAGTAGACTAGCCACATGATGCTTGACCAATACAAACACTGTCCAATCGTCAAAGTATACCTCTAGAAACTTATGAGTGAAGTTTTGAATGCCACAATGACTACGCACAAAAATATTTCTAGTGCATTCTTTGCCCAAAAGGCATTACAGTGTACTAAGAACATCCCCACTCAGATACGAAGGTTGTCTTGCTTCTATCCTTAGGCGCGATTTTGATTTGATGGTACCTAGAGAACCCATCAGTGAAAGAATATGCTTCTTGGCAACCTACATTATCCAGGACCTCGTCAGTGAATGGGGTCGGGAAGGGATCATGCATGCAAGCATCATTTAGCTTTCAGAGATCCACGCATATCTTTATTTCTTCTTTTGGTTTCTTTTCACGAACCATATCAGGCTTACCCAATCAGATTGTTCCACTGGTTCAATATTCCCTACAGTGAGCATGTTATTTAACTCAGTGCGAACCCTTTCCTTATAATTAGGATTAAGGTGGTAAGGTCTTTGTTTTACGGGATTCAAATCCGATTATAGGGTGGTCTTCATGATACCTAGGTCTCCTCTTATCCCTTTTAAATTAGAAAACATTGTGGGGAACAAATCCTGATATACGCAGAGGAGCTCATTGACCTTGTCTACTATCACATCATCCCAATAGTCCCCAGTCTTTGCAAATTTTGGTTCTGCCTCTGTTCCAATGTTACCCTGCTTGGTTTTTAGTAGTGTGATTATGTGAATATCCTCTATCTATAGACCTTCAATGTTACAGTGACCTTCAACATCTCTAATATTAATTTTTTGAGGATCCTTGTCTTCTTCTTTAGTGGTCATGCTTTAGCATTCTAGTGCGTGGCTTGCTACGTAGTCCAATTAGGTTGGATCGGGTCCAAAGGGTCTTGTGATATCCTAGAAATCATTTCTTTATCCTCCTGTAATGCCACCTCAATATAGTCAAACCCATCCTCAAAGCTAAACATCATTAAAAATCCTTGGCGCAAGATGTCCCACTCTTTAGGGCCATGGTAGAGTTCAATTTCCAAGTACCAATTCATTGGTATGACGCCCAGGGTATGAAAAACAGATGCACCCATTTAGGATGAGGCTCTGCTCCATAAGCCTTAGTCCATTTGGCCAGGTGATCACGTGGGTCATCCCTTCCATCATACTTATATGTCATCCACACTTTTGGCTACCCAAAACATATTCTAATCATCCTCCTATAGTTGCGCCAATCAATGAAAATATCCTTGTGCGTACCCCACCATCTTGCAAGCATAGCGTGCAGTACCTAGTCCAAGGCCTAGAAGTGATGTTTCTCTGGCACTTCTCTTTCAAATGCATCCAAAAAGTAATCAACATCAGTTATCCCATCATAATGAGGCAGATCCCTAACTTTGGATGACACATAGTGCAATGAATTTTTCATCATAGTACAATGCAATGTAGATACTTCATGTAGCTGGTTCTACCAGTGTTCCGATTATTCATTCAAATTTGACATGCAAGAACATTTGCAGTCCCATGCAATACATCTATTCGTTGTCCGATGCACCCAATCCTGGTTTCATGCCATTACCTTGTAAATCTGGTCTAGATCATGATCGCTTTCATAATCTCGAACTGGCTCTTTATAGCATGGTCCCTCCATGGGATCCAGTGGCACCACTACATGGAGCAACTTCTTTTCAAATATCATCTTCCGCTTCTTTAGTTTGATTACCCCATTCATGTTAGTGGCCCAATCGATTCCAACGAGTGGAGGGTAGGGATTACTATCATCCATAATCTTTATTACCTCAAATTCCTCCAGTGCGCTTGCGCTCTCGATTTCAACTATAACCCCTTGGAGCCTCTACATTGGGATAATGTTATGTTTCTTCACCATTCTTAATTGTATGAGAGACCACTAGAGCATAGGTCTCCCCATTCATTCCCAAGTCTATTTTGGAAAAACATTCACATCAGACCCCAAATCCATGATAACTTGGTCCATATCATATTCCCTTATCTTTGCAGTGAGTCTCATTTCCCACCTAATCCTTGCCTTGTGTTTGCAAAGCTTCCTAACCATGCATGGTTCACCAGTAGCGCCATCCTTACTAGCACACCGATTGATCAATTCTTGTAGGCCCTTCACAACCTTACTATCATGGAGCAGCTTCATGCAGGTCTCCAAGAATATGGTAATCATGCATGGGTCCATTTCTTCTGTTCATTTCTCCTGACTTGCCGAGGTAGAGGCCTTAGTGAAGCTTCTCTTTGCTTCCATAAATGTTTCTTTTGTGTGCTCCAAGTCAAACCCAGTCTCATTTTCTGGTGCTTTGAGGACCCATTCACCTTCTGCAAGTTGCTTTCCTTTATCCTCCCTCGCCATAGTTCCACTTCACAGCATAATGTTTACCATAGGGTATCTGTCACAGGCTCAACCCTCATCATCTAGAGGTTCTGCGTCAGCTGTGGAGGTTGTGCCCCCTTTTTGTGAATCTTAGCCAATAATATTGGGTAGTTTTCAGGTGCATTATCAAACTGAGTACTGTAGTGGCATGACAATCGCATCAGATTCAGACAGTCCCTCGTGTAGTGTCCCGGGCCTCTACAATTGTAACAAATCAGTTGTCCTCGGCCTCCTCCAGACCCTCCTTTACCACGACCTCAGCCACACCCGTGATACTCACCTCGCGTCCCCCAATGCCCTAGTCTAGAGGTCGTGTTTCTTTCTGCACCCTATATGCAGGTGTCATGTCCATCATCAATTCGTAACTTCAGCAATTGCACTCGTCATGGCCTACTGATTGACAAAAATTGCAAAAAACATGTTTCAGTGTCTACATGAATTTCTGTAGCAAATGGCAATTGTTGGTCATATGTTTCCCAGCCACTTGGTATATAGTGCACCATAGCGTGGGCCCTACACTTGGCCCTGCTATGACCTTTGGTCATAGAGGCATTGGTCCTGCTATTGTAACATAGTTCGCGAAGACTGAGCAGCGATCCTTGTCATGCCCCTGACCCTTGCATTTTATGCACCAAACTTCCTGATGCACCTTTGGCCAAGTTGTTTTGTCCTACTTCAGACCTTCCATTTTGAGACAAATTTTTTGCAACTGTACATGAATCTGCTAAACCCCAAGATTATCATCCTGCATTGGTGTCTCATGTAGTCTCATCGCAATTTACAGAGCTTCTACCTAGGTCCCAATCTTCTATTGTGATAGGACAACCCTTAGGTGGGGTAGGAGTGATGCCATAAACCATTCATGTTGCTGCCCATCAGTTAGGTTTATGTTGGCTTCACAGATCGTACACTTCAGTCTTTCATCCAAATCCCAGGGTGTCTCCCCCAGCTTCATCATGATCTCCTTGAATCCTACAATCGACTGTGCTTGAGACTTAGGTCTAGTGAATTCTCTATTCAGCGGCCTAGATATCCACTAACGCAAATGTACTTATTGTACCACATTAGTGCATGATCCTACAGAGCATTAACCACTGTGGCTTTCTTCATTTGGCCATCCGTGATACCCTGGGCTTCCCATACAACCTTCACGACGAACCAGAACTGATCTAGATCTTCATTCCCTATGCCCTTGAATATGGGTAGTTTTACAGAGTTTGCCATATTGGACATTTGAGGTGACGGTGGTGTGGATGATAGGGTGAGCAGTGGAGGCGAGGATGGATGCAATGTAGGTATTCGCAGGAACCCTTATCTTATCAACTGACTAGCGCATAGGGGAGAAGTCTGTGTTGCTCCTTCGTCGTCACTCAAAGGAGGTCCGATCAGTGGGCTATACTCAGTACCTTTTCTTCCTCTGTCCATAAAAGGATTTTCACTTCACATAGCCCCAAACACCAAGGTAATCGTATAACCCATTGTTCACACAATAGAATATTAATCCAAGTATTAAGTGATTTTAAATACTTACCTCGTGGTCCTTTAAAGAAGTGGCGTTCTACTTTTCTGTAACTAACAGAGGTATCAAATGCAAACTCTATCACAAATCCTCCTATGATGTGATCTAGCCAATGGTCGACAGCATGCGCGATCTTGTCTTCAGAAGATTCCAATCTCCCTATTAGGTTCGGTGTCCAAAGAATAATATTGTCAATCCTCAACCTTCCTTGGTCATCTGACAACCTTGCGATCCACTCATATAACTCAACTAGGAAGGAACAGAGGAAGATTTCAAGTGTTTCTATGTACAAGTATCTGTCCAACCACTGTTCTTTCATCAATCAGGGATTCTTGTTTTCTTGCATCGCGAATTCATCGATCGTTCTATTCAACTACGTTTCAATTTCTTCCTTAGTTGGATTCCAATGATATGACATCTGTTATATACCTAGGGGGGATAATATGGGGTACCAAGGGAGGTACCCAAGGTAATAACGTAATAATGGGATGGGCCATAGTAATAGATAAGGTGGTTAACCCTTGTCATGTAAGGGACCAAAAGTAGTTAATAATAATGTAAGGGGCCCATGGTATTAGTTGATGCTATAAGGAAACCATGGTAATGATGCATGGTATTGTATGTATGAGGCCTATATAGAAGCTAGAGACTCCACATGGAGAGATATGAAGAGAAGTATTCTTGTATGAACAAGCATATGGCTT
>APFE031683026.1:63576-139119 GCA_000404065.3 Pinus taeda
AGTGCATCATAACTAGTCTAAAACAGTCATCAAACAAAGCTAAAATTATAAAGAGAGAGCCCTCTCTGGTTACAGGTAGACTAGGACCTGCAGCTAAAAGATTGGTCAGTGGTTACCTCGGCTGCCATTCCCTTGGGAGTCAAAGGGAACAACCTGAGTGATAACACATTCAGATATGGATTCCTTCATCCTATATAATGACATACGTGGAGAAGAGGAAGTTTCAAACTTCAAAATTGAATTGAGCAAAACACAAGAGATAAAATTAGATGTCGAGAAGGAAGATGAAGAGGGTGAAGCCTTATGGAACATGGATTTGGATGCGACAGTGGGCAAGGAATGAGCAGGGGCAAGTGTTTGGGTCTTAATTTCACAAATAGATATAGCAAAGGGATATTCTTACAAGCTCAACTTCCAATGCAGAAATAATAGAGCTTAGTATGAAGCACTCATTTTAGGACTTCAACTTTCAAAAAAGTTGAGAGCTAAAATAATTTCTGTACATGGTGATTCTGAGCTCATCATTATTCAAATCAAAGGTGAGTACTCGAATACACACCCTAGACTAGGGGCCTACATAAATGTTGTCTTGGATTTTCTGCAGTGTTTCATAGAGTCTTAGTTATCTCTGATTCCTAGGGGTCAAAATATCTTATCTGATGCATTGGCTATTTTAGCGAACACTTGTAAGATGCCTTTTAATCCTAATGGAAAATTTGAAGTGGAAGCAAAGCATAGACCAATTGTTCCAAATAAAATTAGATATTGGCAGGCTTTTGGTAGTGATAAGCAAGTAGAAAAGAATTGCATTTAAAAGAAGAATTTTAGAATGTACATATTGATTCAGATAAAAATGTTGATAATGATATGAATGAAATAATGTTGAATGAGATTGATGAAAATCCATAAGAGCTTGAAGTCCTACAATTGAAAGACAATGTGTTTCCAAGGGGTTTGGTACCATTAGAAGAGCTCTTTGATTTTAATGATGTGGCTAAAAAGCCGAAGATAGAACCTATAGGAGTTGAGGTTGAAGATTGTAATATAGGTACTTAAGAAAATCCTAAGACTATAAAGTTGTCCAAGTCCCTACCTCCCAATGAAAAATAGAGCTACATTGATCTACTAAAAGAATATTCTAATGTGTTTCCTTGGTTCTATGAAGACCTAAAGGCATATCATACCAGTATTATTCAACATACCATTCCCATTAGAGAGGACCAAAAACCTTTCAAGAAGAAACAATGGAGGAAAATCTAGTTTTTCTACCATTGATAGAAAAAGAGGTTAATAAACATTTTGATGCCAAAATCATTGTGACTTTAAGATTTTAAAAATGGCTGTCAAACCTAGTTCCAACAAGGAAAAGTATAGGAGAAGTAAGACTATGTGTATATTTGAGGAATCTAAACAAAGTGTCACTTAAAGATAACTACCCTCTACCTAAAATGGATAATATTTTATGAAAATTAGTTGTCTCTAACAATTTCTTTTTCTTGATGGTTTTTTAAGATATAACCAAGTTATGGTGCATCCTAATGATCGGCATAAAACAACTTTCACAACACCTTGGTGAACCTTTATATATGTAAAGACGTGCTTTGGCCTTATGAATCGAAGGGCCACTTTCCATAGAGCAATGGATATTGCTTTCCTAGATGAGAAGGATTGATTTATTGTGATTTATTTGGATGACATTATTGTATTTTCCAAAATAGATGAAGATCACTTGCTTCACTTAGGATATTTTTTGAGAAATGCAAGGAATATGGTATTTCCTTGAACCCCAAAAACACTATTTTTGGTATAGAGGAAGGAAAACTATTTGGTCATATTATTTCTAAAGATGGTATCAGAATAGACCCCAATAGAGTTGAAGCCATAATGAATATTGATCCTCCCAGGAACAACAAGGAAGTTTATTATTCATTTGGCAAGATAAATTTCCTGAGAAGATTCGTCCCAAACCTAACTAAGATTTTAATAGAAATCACTAACATGCTGAAGAAGGATACTGAGATAAAATGGAATAACAAAGCTAAAACATCTTTAAATGAAGTGAAAGTAGCCTTGACATGTGCTCCTATTTTAATTAGTCCTGACTTTACTAAATATTTCATATCTTTTTGTTTTGCATCAAAACACACTATTGTAGTAACTTCGTTGCAGGAAAACAAGGAGGGACATGAAAAACCAATATCAGTTTTCAACTGAGCTCAAAGAGATAACTCCATGAAGTACAATATCATGGAAAAACAAGATTTTTCCTTAGTAAAGGCACTAAAGGACTTTAATGTCTATATTCTATATTCCCACATAATTGATTTCAGTCCAAGTGCAGTGGTGAAATATATCCTCACTCAGACTGATCCAGATGGGAAAAGGGGAAAATGGATGGCAGTTGTTTTATAATATGAAATTGGGATAAAGCGTACTAAACTTATCAAAGGTCAAGGACTAGCCAAACTGATCACTGAGTTAAATTTCCATGCACTAGACATAAATTTTGTAGCTTCTCTAGATTAAAAACAAGATATGGTGACTCCACATGTATCAGAAAATTTTCTTACTCCTCCCTGGTATGTAGATATTGTGTATGTGATGTAGAATTTACAAGCTCCTACTTGTTTGACCAAAACTAAGGCTAGATTTGTTAAACTAAAAGCTGTAAAGTTCTTCATTTCGAGTCATGCTCTATATTGAAAATATGTTGGAGGCATTTTACTAAATTGTTTATTGATGGATGAAGCAAATAAAGTCATGGAGAAATTTCATCAAGGTGACTGTGGAGAAAATTTATACTAGAAGGCCACTGCCAACAAAATCCTCAGAGCTATTTTTTAATGGCCTACCTTCTTTGCATATGTTCATAAAAATATTTGAATTTTTCATCAATGTTAATTTTTTTATGACAAGAGAGAAATCCTACCTCTACCCCTCAAGCCTATCTCAGTGGAGGTGACTTTCCAATAATGAGGTTTGGATTTTATTGGAGAAATCCACCCAAGCACTTCATCTAAACATAAGTGGATCCTAAAATCAACAAAGTACTTCACAAAATGGATAGAAGTAGTCCCAATCAGAAAAGCTACATATTATGTCATCATTCAGTTCTTAAAAGGTAATATTCTTTCCAGATTTGGATTTCCACCTAAAATGATACATAAAATGTTGATGGTTTCAAATCAATGAAAATGATTCATTTCTGCCACAAGTATCACATACATTTAGGACTTTTTATGGTGTATTATCCCCAAGGAAATGGGTTAGCTAAATCTTCTAATAAGAGTTTAGTCAACATTATAAAGAAGTTGTTGCAGGAAACTAAGAAATTCTAGCACAAGAAATTGATTAATGACCTATGGGCTGATAGGATAAGCACAAAGAAATCAATTGGAATGTCACCTTTCCAATTGGGTTATGGAGTAGATGCAATTTTTCCTATTTCCCTAGGAATTCCAATGTTGAAATTGTTGCAGGAAGAGGAAGAAGAACCAAATGATGCTCAGATAAGAATCAATCAGTTAGTATATTTACAATAGACTAGAGAAGAGGTTTAGCCTAATACACAAGTCATTGAGGATAAAATCAAGAAAATTCATGACAGTGGGATTGAAGCAGATGATTTTCAACTAGATGATGTTGTTTTTAAGTGGGATGTCCGGAATGAAGACAAAGGGAAACATGGGAAGTTTGACAGTTTGTGGAAAGGCCCTTATAGGATTACAATTGTATGAGGAATGCATGCATTGTTGCTCAAATATCTCACTAAAGAAACAATTCCTAGAGGGCCTTCCAATGCCAGACTACTCAAGAACTATTTCGCTCAAGGATAGAAAAGTGTTCATACATGCCATTGTAAATATAATTTTATTATTCTGCTGCAAGTGAGGGTGGCTGAAAACATGAATTGAAGCCCGTAGAGAAGGCCCTAAGCCTATGATGAGTTTATGATAGTATTTATAATAACAATATTTAATCAATTCAGTTACATAATAAGAATAGAGGACCATTTCCCAATGGACAAAGGCTATTGATCTACATAGTTCTTGACACGTCACAGCGAGGATGGCATCCCCATTCGAGCCACTATTAGGGTCCTACAATTTATAGGATCAATTGATTATTATCTATTGATTTTCTACTATGAGATATTGTAAATAATTACCTTATTCTGAAAATTATTTTGAAAAAAGTTCAAAGTAAAAAAAAAAAATGTGATATAAAAAGAAAAGAAAAAAGAACAAAGAAAGAAAAAATGGATAGGGGATAAAAACAAATATAAATATATAATAGATATAATATAATATATATATATATATATATATAATATATATATAATATATATAATATATAATATATATATATATATATATATATATATATAGATATATATTATAAATATAGATATACATATGAAAAACAAGAGAAATAATGAAAAATTAGAAAAAATAAAAAAATGATGAGAGCCCCACTACAGCGAGCTAATTAAAATGTTGTCGTATATTTCCAAACATTATCAAATTTATAAGGTTTTTAAACCTTGGTTATTATCTTTTATTTCATTTTTATGTTTTGTGTTATGTAATAAAATGACAAGATTTATTTTTCATATGTGAGTAAAATTCACATTGGAGTCAACGATCACAATTAACTCTGTGTAGATCTATGACAGAGGGATGATTTCACCCCCCCCCCACAATCCCAACAGTTAACATGGGGGGTAGGGGTGAAGAGTGGTTTCAGATGAAACACCCTAGGTTAACGTGGCATTACTTGGGGAATTTATGGGGGTCCCCTCCCAATACAGTTTACCATCTACACCCTCGGAATATGACCACTCCATCTCCCACCAAAGGCCCGTCACCTTTGCCATTTGTCTCCTACCATCTATCGTCTCCTCCACCACATTTTCATTACCCCCCACCACTCTGATGCCACCATCTATCCTTCTGTATTACCCCCCTCGACATCAAATAGTTGTTCAATGTTCACAAATTGCCGCGAACTCCACAATGAACATTATTTCATTAAATTCCCACTATTTATCCATTTTAACAATAAATATCTCCTGCTCCATAACTGGTAATTATGTCATTATACAACCAATATAAACTGTTATAAAAACCCTTAGATGCCATAAATTGATTTCTTTTAGCACAACATTTATCCCGCATGTCCAAAAATCAATTTTTCAACAATTGTCAACCTTCTACAACAACTTTCCCTCCACACGTCAACAAATTCCACCTAGGTAATCATCTTCTTGAAATTTGTTTCAATCAAGCATATTTATATGATTTTTCTTCCACCTGCTACATTTCATTTCTAATATGTCAACCCATAAAGGAAAGGGAAGGCTTATAAAGACAAATCCCATCATTCTCCCGGTCCCTGATTTTGACAAATCTCCTTTGATTGACACTTTGTATAAAACCATCGACGCCCACTCTGAATTTTACTTGTATGAACTTGATAATTGGGAGAAACAAAAATTCATGGATAAAAGTGATAATCATAGTATTTGGGATTTATTCTCCCTTAGATTGTATTCCCCCAAACTCAATTTTTTGTTGAATTGTCTGTTTGGTGCCATCTTCGATATTTTCCAAGCTAAAATGCCATCATTTCTCATAATAATGATGTAATTTTCTTCATTTCTCCTTAAAGTATCTGCTAGGCCCTGCAAATTGAATATCATGCCTCCCATCATCCATTCTCAGCTGATGTTTTGATGGAATTATATAAAAAACTAACTTTCCCTTAGAGAGCATTTTTTTTTAATATTTCCTTCATGAAAATGTTGAATTACCCTAGATAAATACCCCATATCTAGTTGCAATCTTCCCAGAAATTTCCAAACAGGTAATTTCATTGGTAAGTCAACTAATTCAGTATCTTAATGATTAGTGGGTAGATGAGATAGTTATAGCATTTTGATCAATTTTTGCAGTTTGAAAACAACCATCGATTCTTTTGAACTACTATCAGTTTATGTTCAATTCAATCCATGATCATTTTGTAAATTCCAAAGCAGAATGTGCTTTTAAATATCAGTAAGTTTTGGTTTATCTTATGATATTTTATGAGTCAGACATGCTCAAATTTCCTTTACAAAAGATAGATAATGAAGGAAATCCTTGGTAAGTGATTCACTAAACTTCTCTGGTTAGAAACAACTCAAAGGAGTATTTTTATACTGATTTTGTTGATAAAATTCTACATACTTCAATATGTTTCCTTAGGAGTGATCTGATCCCAAGGATATCACTAGAGACAAAGAATCAATTGCACTTGTCAGAGCAATATAAAGTTGGAGACTGGTATTTATACCAGAATTACATTGAAATTGGGGTATATGGATCAGACTTACTGCCTTACAGATTGTTAGTGTTTGTATCGGTCACAATGTTTGCATTAGAATACACTATAAAAATGTTAAACATGGATGAGCTACATTTTGTCTACTACAAAAGGAAACCACAATTAAAGCTAAAGGCTCATATAGGTCGCTATATAATCAACACTAGATCCATAGCAAAGGTGGTGGAGGCTATTTTGAGTCAAATGAAATTCAAGCCTAGTTTTCTTGGTCTTATGATCCTATAGGCAACATTTCAAAACTAAGATTGGAGTAGAAAATTATTTCCTCTTCTCATACACGAAGCCCCGAAATTGAATAGTATGCTAATCAAGAGGAATGGAGAGAAGGGACTTTACAAGAAGTTGAAGAATGATTGGTTAGTCGTTCATCCATACAAACACCTACTCCTAAGGAGAAAGAGGCCAAAGGCATGAGAGAGGACATTTCGCCTACTAATTATGAAACGTGAGGTACATAATTTATTTTTTTTAAAAAGAAAAAGAAGGACCCAATCACTACTAAAAAATTAGACCCTCAAGTTGATCCTCTTGTGATTACTATCCAAGATGAATCTCTAGAAGAAAGAGATACAAAATAGCAGGCCACAGTATTTTTATCAAGAAATATTGTCACTCCTCTTCCTCAAATAGAAGAAACAATTCAATCACTTGCTGCAAAGACAACAATACAATCTCAACTATCATCTAGCTCTCAAATTTCCGCTTAGCAGATAATACTTTCAAGGTACATGGAGATAAATTTCAAGAATGAAGCTTTGAAAACTTTAACCTACTCATAATTTTGGAAGAAGACAACTAAAAAACAACACAAATTTCTCTCTACATTTGAATGAGAAAAAAGACATTTCCAAATGGCCTTCATAGAACCTTTAGTGCCACCTCCCAGGAGTGTTGAAGTCTACAATGACTCCATTTTTTCAATTGATATCAAGAAGATGCATGAAATCAATTAAATCGATTTACATAAGAAAATAGGGGAGCTGATGTCTTCAACACTTAGCAGTTCGGCCATGGCTACTTCCTAACTATAGTCATCTTTGACCAATGTGAATTCCCAGATGAAGATTTAGAATATATCCTCATTTCCTAAAAACAACATAATAAAATCTCTAAAAGATCTAATAATAGAACCCTGTTGCTATCAAGGTAGTAGAAGAACTCATAAAAAACAAAGAGGTAGATATTCAGGCATTAAGAAAGAAACTAAAGCTACCATCCATAGAGCATCCTCAAGCTAAATAAGTTTTCAATATCAAAATGGAAAGGGAAAATGTGTTTCCATAGTTGTTAAGAAGAAAGAACAGGTACAAAAGATGGAGCAGGGCATGGAAGAACCATTAAAAAAAAATAAGAGTGGGAAGTAGCATAAAGGACATATACATCAGCCACAAGTATAGCAGTAGAAACTTCAGTAAAGGAAACATATTTAGATTCTACAAAAGAGCTTACCAAAGCTTTGGAAGAATTGTCATCCATTCAAGATGAAAAAGAGAAATTATCGACAACATTAACTTGGATGGAGGAGAATAAAAAGAAACCCGACAATGAATATTTGGAAGAAATGTAGAAAAACTAAAATCTCATTCAGAAATATGAGAACTAGTCTTTTGTCATTCAGATGTTGGCAGAGGCCAAAAAAAACATTTTGAAGAATATAAATGCTAATATAGTAGATATGTGGCCTTCAATTTAAGTCACTTTTGAGTAGGAGGAACTCATATAAAGACTCAAGACAAAAATACATAACACTAAAGAAAATTTGGAGAATAGACGAGAAGAGGCACAAAATATTATCAAACTGTTAAACTCTGTTAGAGTCGGTCTGGTCAGTCCTCCGTCAGAGATCAAAACTCTTTATGCATTTCATGTTTAGGTGTCCCGCTCCATTCACACAGCTGAATTCCCCTAGGGGCATGCCATAATTTGACGGAGAAGGTCACACTAGTCATTCCCCCTCATGTCTCGCTCCTACTGGCTCAGGTGTTTTGTCAATAGTCATCAAAGCCCATGACAGTCAAGGTCTAGTCCTTTAAAGGACAAAAGCCATTTTCGATTTCTAGGTAGAGGGATTCATCAATTTCGTCTTTGAACATGTCCAGTAAAGCCATGCAGGCCAGAGTGAAGCCCTTACATAGTTATGATTCAGAGAGCTTCATCGTCATGTGGATAGACTTTGACTCTTCTTCAAAACTCTGTTTTGAAGAAAAGTCAAATAGTGTCATTTATGACAAATTTTTCAAAAAAATCGTTAGTTGATTTTTTCAGATGCAGTCATGGTTTCCGTGGCCAAATGTCCTTTCATGCAATCCCTGCAAAGAGTGCCGAAAATTTCATCATTTGAGCTAAAATTTCAAAGGGAAAGTGAAAATCAGTGTGTTTTAAAGTCAGTGAAAAAGTGTTAAAAGACAACATTAGAAAAATGGGTTTTCAAGGAAGAAAAAATTTAACCCATCTCTTCCAAGGCTGTATATACAAGTTTTCATCAAAACCAAAGGCATTGTGCTAATCCAAGCCTTGGAGAAACATTGCAAAAGGTGTGAGTGTGCAATCATGAGTGTTTGAGTGAGTTGGAGGCGGTTTCAAAGGGCGCGATGCACATACTCAGGGGCGCGGCGCACACAGAGCCTGCCCGTAGTTCAAATCTTCCACTGGTGCGATGCACACCCAGGGTCCAGTGCACTGGGTTTTGCGTGTGGCGCACACCCACAAAGGGCCAAAACAGTGCCAAATCACCTCAAATTTTTTGTGAAGCCCATCAAATTGACAGGCAGGCTCTATGACATGACTTGTTCATCAAAGTTTGTAAGTGATATGGTGGTCTATGGCGATGTTCGAATGCAACCAAAGTCATAAAATCAACCACAAGAAAACATCAAAAACATGGTGGCTAGGGTTGCATAATTGATGTATTGAGGCCAAGGTTTTGTTTTCCTACTCATTTTTCCCTCTCCTACCATTTTTCCCTATCCTCCCTTTCTCATTTTTCCTATTATCCCTACCCTAAAATACTACCAAACCCTATCCCCTATCCCTCCACTCTTTGGTCAACATAACACCTCAAAACCCTACCTTGTCAAAACCCCAAAACCCTACCCTATCAAATACCCAAACCCCCTACATATCCCTAAACAAACTTCTCCCCATAACCCATATTCCCATCATATTACTCCCTTCCTAATACTCCCTTTTCATTGTTCCCCTTGGTGACAGATATCACAAGAGCACCCAGCTTCACACCATCATCAAAGGGAAGCCTAAGTATAGTACACATAGCAGTCATGGCATCAGAGCATTCATCAGAGCATGAGATAGGTGGTCCTTCTCATTAGTATGAGCACCATGAGACCACGACTATGCCAGTATTCGTGACATATCAGAGAGGCAGTAGGCACTTGTTTGCAGCAGCAAAGCAAGTGTTATCTCCACCCGGGGTGGAAGGGTCATTGCTTCTGGCACCGACTACATAGGTACAAGACAAGGGCAAGAGGCCCGTGCATGATGAGGGGCCATCAGATGAACAGGAGGCCGATTTTATCCTCCTTCAGGATGATGAGGCAGAGGCAGAAAATGCCCAAATTAGGATGACTGTTCAGGAGAAGAACACGGAGATCCAAGACTTGATACTCAATGTGGAGAGGGCCAGATGGATCATCAAGTATCTGGAGTAGAGGAACATGCAGCTTGAGGACCAACGCGAGATCATGGAGCTGCAAAACATCCATGAGAATCGACAAGCTACCCAGCAAAGGAGGATTGAGCTCACTACCTTGGAACAAGAGATCAAAAATGACCATGAGTCATGGCTAGAGTGGGTCAATATCCACCTGGAGGGACTACTGGAGAAGGCCAACAGAGACAAAACTATACTGAGGAGGATGGCTTGTCATTCCAGGGCACGAAACATGAGTGCAAAGGCTCGGATAAGGAGCTTGAAGGCCAAATTGAGCAGAGCAACAAAAGAGGCAAAAGAGCAAGATCGGCTTCAAATCATGGATAAATCTTCTGTGGCCTAGTATAGTGCCTCTTAGAGAACCTCCAGCCCAAATTTCAAGAAATTTGGGACAATTTTGGTTGCATGGAAATTTTTTGGCACAAACACAGGTTTTTTCTCTATACACGTCGCGCCACCAGCGCAATTCGTAGGATTGAGATCTCCAAATGAGAAATGGTTTGCATTTTTGGATTCAGCATGCAAAATCACCACTACTCGCACTTGGGCAAGAAATTTGGGCATGATTTGAGTCTCCAAGAGGTCAAAAACACCCAAAACATGGCCTCACTGCCCCTATTTTGACACATAGGAAGTAGTTTTGCGAGAATGAATATTTGGAGGGGAAAATGAGCTCCAAATTCAAAAATTAAACTTGGGTTGGAAAGTAGACAGGACAGGCTTTCCAACAAGCATACTTGGGCACATTTTTTACTCCTGAAAGTGCCTCAAAACTGGCCTCAAAGTGGCGCGGCGCATACAAAAAAGGGCGGGACGCATATAGGAAAAAAAGCCCAATTTGCCTCTGTTTCGCGAAATTTCGCTTCGTGACTTTTCATAAGTGGGCCCTCTCATCTACACTTCATGTTTTCAGCACATAAGGCAGAATTTAAAGTATTTCCACTCCAGATTGGCTTCTATCCAAGTGGCAAAGGAAGGCAAACAGTCACCCAAGCCATTTGTCATGTTTGTGACGTTGCACCTGTAGCTGATGTTTGGCTCTCCACCTTCATTTTGTAATGATTCGAGTAACTCCCCAACCCTTGGGTGTTCTATCCCTTCATGGCACATTCTATATATTGTATGCAAACTATTTGCAAAGGGTTGGTTGGCTTGTAATTTCTGGGAGACTGTGGGAAAGAAACTCTATTTCTTCATTGTATATTTTGACAAAGGATTAATGAAAGGTAGCGGCTCTATTTCATGAGATTCATGTGGTTGTGAGTGTAGCAAGTGTGTCTCTTATGTTTCATATGTATCTTGTTATGTTCCATAGTTCATTTTATATTCATGTCCAGTGAAATTTTCTAAGTTAGATAAGGTAGAATTCAATTTTATTGCTCTGCCTGTGGGAAAATTTCATGTTCAGTGTTCTTCTTCTATTGAAAAGGATTCATGTTGTCCATGCCCTTTTCACCCTCCTAAGAAATATCTCCATTCTGCACTATCTTAAACTAAATTTCTAGGCTTTCCGCCTATCTTTCCTCACGAAATAATATGTGTTGTTGTATTAAATTCTCTATTCATTGCGGTCCATTGGTCCCATACCATCCCAGAAACATAGTCATTCATAAAAATCACTTCTTGTATCCATATTCACTTACTAGCCTAAGATCAATACTTCACTGTAAGTCATCTTAGACCGTTTCATTTATCTATTCACTGAGCATGACTTGGAGAGAGCCCTCTCCTGTTTTGGTAGGGCCAGCTACCAGATTGAGCGTGGTTTGTGGTTACCCTGAATTTTGCCTTCCTTCAGCCTAAGGCGGATTTAGGTGCTAACAAACTCCAAAGCCAAGGATGAACTAAAATACCTAAATATTTTGGATAGGACAAAAACAACAATGAAGGTTAAGAGTGTGTTAAAAAAAATATTTTTATGGCACAGCTCAATAGGTTAAACATAAAATTCACATTCTTGCAAGAAAAGGGTTTAGCTACTCTGAGGAATTCTAGTGGAAAATTGATTCCATTAGAAAGCTACTAGGAGCGGATGTGTAACATAGTTTCTAACTCTTCAAAGGTGTAAAGGCCAACGGACTTATTAGTGGAGAAGAATTTATAGAAGGCCTATTGTTTGACTTGAATATTCAACATGAGATTCATCATCTTTTTGTCAACAAGCCAACTTTTTACATTTACATAGAAGTGGATGAAATGTTTAGAAACATGGTAAACTTTTCCATCCCAAGTGAAGAACGGTGGGACTAGTTGCTAGAGTTAATCGAGTGAGGTATAACTTAAGTCGTGAAATTTAGACAGTAGGGGAACAACATTGGCAGCAAACTAGCCATAGTTCACACAAAATTCCTTCAAAGCCTCAACAACACGGGAGATTTTACCAGTGATTTGCCTATTTTTCTTCATCTATTTTATGAAATATTTGTGTCTCTAAAAAATGTTATCTTGTGAATATATTTTATTTTGAAGTCTGATCTGAGATGTAACATATTTCTATAAATATTTAGAAATATGAGTTACAAAAGGTTGGAATGTGTATGAAGAAACCAGACATTTTTATGTAACTTGTACATGTACTAAAATGATCAATTTCAATAATAGAGAGAGTTTGTTCTAGGATTTCTGTGCCAAGCAATTTGTGTTATTCCTTCTCACATGAAATTGTTATTTTTCTAGTTTTCCATATGTTTTTTTGTCTCTATTGTTTCAAGAAGATAAAAGGATGAATTTGTTTAAGTACACATTTCTCTGCCTCGTAAACAATATTAATGTCTTCAATATGAGTTTAAGTATAGAATTCATCTTACCATGCTTTATATTTAATTTAATATAAATCATATTTCACCCTATTCACTCCACCAAATACTTTTAAATATCGAAATGATTGCCTATCCTGCCCTGTTAGCATTTCTCTGTCGCTTTTATATTTGCTTGCCCAAAGACTCATGACTCCATGCCCAATGGGATTTCCCAATAGTTTTCAACTGAATTTTTGAAAATCCAACCTCATAACTCAATAGCTAACCTAATACCTAAAGACAAAAATTAAATCAGATAGAGAGATCCTTCTATGAAGCTAGAAGGGCTAGATTCTAGCTTTGCAATTGGTTTTGTGGTTACCTCTAGGTTTCTCTCGCCAACCTTGGTAAATTACGGAATCATAAAAGATAAAACCAACAACACCTCAGGCTTAAAATTATGTTCTCAAAACTGTCTTCAATCACACATGCAATTTTCTTGCTCAAACTTGTTTATAAATATTTGTCCTTTACTATTTTTGGCATCTTCACTTTTCTTGTATAACTGCATGAATTGTTGGTTTTTCCTTTGTCACATTCAGTTCAGTATTCTAAGTATTCTCGTCATGTTACCTTAAGGTCATTTTCAAATATCATCCTTATAAATCAATTTTTTCTTTTTACAAATTTAGTCGAGGTTATCCACAGTTAACAACATTTCAAAACCTAGCAAAAACTACCTCCACCATAAATCTATCGAAATTGTCTCTTAACGGGTATTTCTACCAAGAACAACCTACAAAAATATCTATTGTCCCATCCACACTGCTATCTGGATCATCCTAACAAAAATATTTTCCATCTGAACTTTAGATGTCATGCCTCAAGGCCTTTTAACATGCCACTGCCACTAAAAACTATGTTACCGCTAACTAGAGCATCCTTGAGCCCTTTTCTTTTATAACATGAATGCTACCAAAATTTGACTATTTTAGTCCTTTGCCCCTTTTCCTTAAGTGTTGAATGTTTTCATCATGTGACCAACAGCTAAGCAATTAGGTGCTAATCCCTTTAGGATCATGTATGGGGCTTATTTCCCTATGTAAATGCTCAACACCCTTAATTCTCCAGATTACATAACAAATGGCCAAATGCCAACCCCAAAAGTTAAAGCTCCCTATCCTAACACTTTTTCAAAATGACATTATAAAAATGTTATAGGATCTAGGTTTTTCGACCATGGCTCATTATGCTTTTGGTGCACATTGTTCATATATATGCTCTATCCAAAGAGTGCTGACCAAATTCCCTAGTTCCCAACAATTTTTGGAAATTCCAATTCTTTAAATGATATGGGATTTCGAGCTTCTAGGCATTTGGGTTTTTTACCATGTTTTGCCACTCTAATGTTCATTATGAGGTTCCAAGGATTTGGGATTCTACATTCCTAGGGTTCTAGGCTTCCATTGTGCCACTATATTTCCACCATGATACAAGCTTTCCAAACTTATGAGGTTCTGAGCTTCGAGGGTTCTAGGATTTTGGATTTTGTAGGCCCAATTATGAATGCCTCCATATTTTGATCCATGAGCCCATCTGCAATCTTTTTTATGCCATTGAAAATATCTTTCAGAGCACTTTACAACTGAGTGGGTTTGATGTAGCCTTGGAGCTCGTCTACTTCCTAAAAAATGTCTTCAAAATATATACATCATTTTGCATCCTAACCCTTCTTCTTGTACCTAGAACGTGCTCCATGGAACATCCTTTTGACAACTGTACCACATTTTGTCGTCTGACATCAATGAAAAACTATTAAAACATTCATCCTCTTTGACATTTATGGCAACACAAACATAAAAAGAAAACATCCTTTAGGAGATATGATTATCTCTTTTGAGTATTTCTCACCTTTAGATGTATTTGTCTTATTTGTTTCTGCTTCTTCTATTGCTGCTCATGCTACACCTTAAGACATGACTGGATTAGTAATAGATCTCCTTATACTAATTTATCTAAACATTATTATCTCTCCACTTATTTTTTTTTATCACCATTACCACTCCCCCTTTGAAATCAATGGAAAGGACACCAAAAGCATGCCCCTATCACCATGATTCTCCTAGAAACAATAATTATATGGTGTGTTGATGATATGGACCTGATAGCTTGACCTTCATATGTTGAAAATAAAACAACTTCCTTTGTTCCTCTTAAAGGAAGAGCTAATGTAGGGAGGCAAGAGAAACAAATCCCAATCATTGCCTAAAATACTCAAACTTATCTCTAGGGAGTGGCTTGGTAAATATATCAGTGACTTATTCTTTCATAGCAACACATGCCAACTTCATAACCCGATTTTCAACTCTCTCTCAAGAAGTGGTACTTGATTGGAATATTCTTTATCTTAAAGTGAAAAACTAGATTCTTGGACATGTTTACTTCACTTTTGTTGTCTCAAATAATGGGAATTAGTTTATCATAAAACACTTGTACATATTGCAATATTTTCTTCATCCACAAAAGTTGACTGCAATGTGAAACTATTGCGATATATGTTTCTTTAGCTATAGATAAGGAAATGGAAGGTTGTTTTTTTCTTAGCCATGAGACAAGACATTCTCTAAGAATGAAAGCACCACCACTAATTTTGCTTCGATCATCTACATCACCTACCAGATAAAGATTAGTATAAACAGTGAATGAAAAACATTTTCGTCTTGATACCACATACCATAGTCCTTTGTTTCTCTGAGATATGTAAGGATCTTCTTTTCTACCAATAAATGGCTTTGTCTGGGGGTTTCTTGAAATATTCCAACTATTGTGACAACTTGCATGATGTTTGGTATTGATTTTCTCAATTATAAGACACTTCCAATGATGGATTTATGTAAATCTAGTCCAATGTTGGAGATTCCATATTTGTAAGTTTGCAACATGTCACCATTGGAGTGTTCACTAAAGAGAATTATTCGATGCCCAAATTCTTTAGAAATTCTTTCAAATAAATTATTTGAGAGATAAAACTTCCTTTGGGTGGATATGCAATTTTCAATCCAAATAATTAAGAAATATCTCCAAGCATTGACGTCTTAGCTGCAAATTCATTGGTCAACAAATCTAAATCACTCGCAAAGATGATATCATGAACGGATATAACCACCATAAGTAGATTTCTATCTTTTGATTTGACTTATATTTTTTTGTCAGTTGCACCAATTTTGAATCCACACTTGATCAGTTAGCTATATATCTTGGAATACCAAGCTCTAGAGGCTTTCTTGTGACCATACAAATATTTCTTAAGTCTACAAACATAATATGGTTTTTCTATTAGATGAAAACCTTTTGGCTGCTCTATGTATACTTCCTTGTATAGTTATCCATTGAGAAAAGAAAATTTCACATCCATTTGATAGGTTTTGAATTTCTTAAAGAAAACAAATTCCAAAAGCATTCTTATTGCTTTTAATATAGAAATATGAGAAAAAGGTTCATAAAAATCCAAGCCTTCTATTTGGGCATAAACCTTTCATACCAACCTAGCCTTGTTTCTTACCACTTCTCCATGGTCAATTAATTTATTCTTAAAAGCTAAATTTGCACCAATGACATTCTCGTTAGCAGGCCTTTGAACAATTTTCCAAGTCAATTTTTATTTGTATTTGATCCAATTCCTCATTCATTTCCTTTAGGCAATGTTGATCTTGACTGGATTGAACAAAATATTTTGGTTCCTCCGTGGATAGTAGGGAAACATGTGCCTATGCAGGGGAATCAAGTAGTTTGCTTCCTGTCTACACTGCAAAATTTAATTCACCAACGATCTGATTAGTTAGGTGGAGTTTTGTACATATCTTGGAGGATCTTTAGCTTGAGGACTAGAGGGTTCCTCATTGTTTTCTTCTGCACGTGACTCATCAAACTTGTTACTAATGCTCACTAGCTCATCAACTCTAGTTTCTCTAGGATGTTTCTCTTCTTGATCAATGTACTCAACCTCCTTAACATTGGTATAGTCAATGATCGTCTTTGTCAATTTATTGTAGCATATGTATCTTTTGCGATTGTAAACGACTTCTACTTTACAGTCGAACTTGCCTAGTTTGTCATCATTGTTCTTCATGTGGCATCTGCTACAAAAAAACTATGAAGTGTTTGACTATTGCAGGTCTGTCATACCACAACTCATAGGGATTTTTATCACTATTTGGTCTAAAATGTGATTTGTTGAGGATAACTAGTATTGTATGAATAAATTATACCCAAAACCCTTTTTGAACACTCCTTTTGGTTATCATTTCTATGGAAAACTATTCTACTAATTTGTTTCCTCTTTCTGCTACACAATTTTGTTGGGGTGTCTCTATTATTGTAAAATGGCTCTTGATGCCATTATTTTTAAATAATTCATCAAAATATTTTGAAGTGAACTTACTTCCATTGGAATCTCTTATGATTTTTATTTTGTTTCCAATTTCATTATCATCCATAGATTTCAAGTCTTTAAATTTCTCAAAAGCTTCAGGGTTCTCTCTGAGGAAGGAAGCCCACATCATCCTGCTGAAATCATCAATTATTAACATAAAGTATAATTTGCCTATGAGTGGCTACATTTTGGATGGTCCACATAAACCCATGTGTACCAGCTACAATGATTTTCATTATGAGTTTTCCTTCACCTAGAATGGAGCTCAAGCTTCCTTTCCCAGTTGGAAAGATTTATAAGTTGTCTTCTCTACTTTTGAAAGCCTAGGAATGTCGTTGAAAGCATTCTTCTTACTCAAATTTACTCTCTGATCAAAGTTTAGATTTGAAAGCCTTTTGTGCCATAACTAACTCTCACTTGTCTTTGATAAGCAACACCTTTCTCTCCTCTCTTTGACCACATAGACATTATTGTCTATTCTTACAACTTAAGCAACTATCTCACCACTACCTGTGGACTTGCTTTTAGAATATTTGTCTTTAAAAATAACATCATATCCTTCATAAAACATATGCGATAGACTAAGTAGGTTATGGTTCATCCCATCAACATATAAAAAGGATTGGCTTTAACTTTTTCATTTAATAGAATAACCACTCATTTCAGAATTATTTTATGGAAGAAATATTCTCAAAAGTTGAATTACCTTTTTCAAATCGTTTCCATGTTAAAATTGTGCTTCTTTCTCCTAAAATGTGGCTGGAACATCCAATATCCACATACCAATGACTCCCACCTTTTTAAGAAAACAAAGCAATATCACATTGCTATGATTTTTATTTTTCTTTCCATAATTTGGGCTTTTGTTCAATTTCTCCAATTACTGACGCTAACTTATTTTTGTTGGTTATGTGTTATATTCTTTCCATGACTTGTTCCACCATGTTGTTTAGTTTGTCTTGTATGTGGATGACATGTTTTTAATTGGAAATGAAAAAGGAATTATCAAGGATTTGAAGACACAATTTTTCTCCAAATTCAACATGAACGATCTTTGTGCTGCAAACTATATTTATCGTATGGAAATTAAATTAGGTCAAGCAAAGAATAAGTTCTGGTTAAATCAGAGGAGGTATGTCAAAACAATATTGTAGAGGTTTAATATGCAAGATTGTAAACCAGTGAAGGTTCTTATTCCTATAGGTGTAAATTTATCTGTTGAAGAGTGTCCAAAACATAAGAAGAGGAAGAGGACATGTCTCATGTTCCATATGCGAGTGTAGTTGGTAGCCTATTGTATGCAATGGTATGTACTAGACCAAACATTACACATGAAATGGGAGTATTGAGAAGGTTTATGTCAAAACCACGGAAGGAGCATTAGACATCAATGAAGTAGGTTTTCAATTATTAGCGTGGCACTAGTGATTATGGTTTGTGATCCCAAGGAAGACTAGGAATTGAAATATTTTTGGACATCCATGACTTTTTTGATGCAAACTGTGTTGGAGACCTAGATCTAAGAAGATATAAATGTGGGTATGTGTTTAACCTATTTGGAGGAGAAGTTAGTTGGATGAGTAAGAGGCAGTTTGTAGTGGCACTTTCAACTACAAAGGATGAATACATGCAAGCAACTCGTGCAATCAAGGAAGTAGTTTTCTTGTAGAGATTGTGTCCAAGTATGGGGTTGGTGTAGAGAGCTATAAGGATAGACTATGACATCGAAAGTGAAATTTTCTTGGCTAAGAACATTTCTTATCATTTGAAGACAAAGCACATTGATGTTCACTATCACTTTATGAGGGATATGGTCGAGGAAGAAAAGGTATTGTTGGTAAAATTGGTCACTTTAAAGAATGGTACAAAAGAATTGATGAAGTCTATGGGAAATGAGAATTTTCCTTGGTGTAGAGAAAGAATTGGTGTTATGGGGATGGACAAATTAATAAGCTTTCCTATGACCCCAAATGTGGAAAGAAAATAATAAGTGGGAGATTGTTGGGTATGTGTTATATCCTTTCCATGACTAGTTCCACACATTGTATGTTGTGTTGAGCATAGTGGGGGGGGTCACACGGGGGTTTGTAAGGGGTGGTAGCCCCCATGTACCAGGTCCAAGATAGCATCACAAGATTTTTTTTTATGTGGACCCAAGGATGGGGGGCAAACCCACAGATGGTGGGTGAACCTACCCATGGTTTTGTGCATGGGGTTTGCACATGGTTTTGGGCATGATGGTTTTTTTCCCATGGTATTTTGTAAATATGGCAAAGGGGACAATAGTTATGTTCTAATCCAAGGTTAGGGGATTGTGGTTTATTAATGTTTCAGAATGTATATATATATATGTATTGTAACATTGAAAGGAATATAATGAAAAATCAATCTAGTAGCCCCAATTTTTGGATCCAGTGGAAAATGTTTGTGTATATTTGTTTTATGTTCTTGCCATTATTTATTTTTCTATTTCAAGAATATATTTGTAGGTAACTTCTGTACAGGGTAAAAACATACTCTTTTCTTCAAGCCTACAATTGACTTCTATATGCAAAAATAAATTCACATTTAAAACATTGCACCTAATAATTCATGGGACGAAAAGAATTATTTTACCTGGGTCTGATTTTTCTTTGGTGAAGTATTCTCTTAGATCTAAGATTATTGTACAATAGATTGATCCTGCAAATTGCTACTTTATGGCCACAATTAGTACATGTGAAACAATACCCTGGTAAAATATCATTGTTACACTTAGAATATTGTTTTCTGCATTGGACTAAATGTTGGGCACTTCAATATTCTTGGCTATTGTTCTTTTTTTGCAGCTACAGATTTTTATGGACCTGATTCATGGGTTAGATTTCTTGCTTTTTTTGTTGTGCAAACCCTTCTTCTTTTGGAATAAAATTAATCTCCTTCCTCCGTTTTAATTCAATTGTTTCACTGGAGTCAATTTCAAATCCAAGACTTCTATGGCCTTAGGAGACTTGTTGTGCTCGTAATAAATCATTTAAAAGTTTAGTTCCCTTTCCAAATTTTTTTATTGAAACTTAGTTATGTTTTAGCCTTGTCCTGTTCATTTCTCATCAATATGATTTATCCTTCTATCCTCTCACATGCTTGAACCTTTTCATTTAACAGTTGGTCAATTATTCTTGAATCTTCTTACCTTCTTCAACTTGCACAAGTAATGGATCCATGAGCTTAACTTTTCTTTTCTCAAAGACTCCTTCAGGAATCTATTTTTCATCCTCAGCCTTCCTATTTCATCAAGATAATTTATTGGTTCTCATTCAAGATCTATTTCCCATTCTTCATCATTAGAGTTAAGAGCCTTGACTTATAAATTTTCTATATCCATCAACATAAATTATTTTGGCCTCTCATCATCTGTATCCTCATCTAAGGATTGCCTGGGTTCACTTTTTGAGGAGGTCTCTTCCTGAACCTAAAAAGCTCTCTTCTTATTCCTCTTTCTATCCTTTTGAACCTTCTTGAATTTTTCTTAGGATTGTAATCCTTCTTCTTATCATGGGGACACTTCAATTCATAATGACTAACTTTTCCATAACTAAAACATTTAAAGGCTACCTAACCTTCATTATTTTCTAATCCTAGTTGAGATTCCTCACAATGTTGGATTCTTATTTATTTGATTCACAACATGAGTCATCATGCTCATCCTTCCACTTATTTGCTGCTTTGAAAGTTGATTTGTTGGCTACAAATTTTCCTTTAGAAATCCTCATATCATAGGTGGTGAGTATTTGAAGAAGATGATCGAAAGTGATATTTCTTAGATTGGTCATTTATTCAATGTATGACACCTTTAGTTTAAATATCTCAAGGAGAGATCTTAGCACTTTTTGAACAACCATAGCTTCATCTATTTTCTCATCAAGCCCTCTTATGGTGTTCACAACTTCATCAACTCTCAAAAAATAATTTGAAATATCTCCATCGTCATGCTTTCTCAAAGATTCAATGTGAATTTTGCAACATTTGATTTTATCTTTATTTATCTTTTTCTCTCCCTCATAGAAACTTCTCATCTTATCTGAGATAGTTTTGGAAGATGTGCAATCCATTACCTTGACAAAATTTGATTCAAGTAGACCACCAAGAAGAGAATTCATTTCTTTAGAATTTTACATGAATTCCAAGTCTTGATATTTGGTATCCACCCTTCGAGGCCTTTAATATAATTCTTCCACAACATCCCACACATCATCTCTAAGTGATTGAATGTAGATTTTCATCCTCACTATCCAAAACAGATAGTTTGTTCAATTCAAAATTGGTTTCCTGTTGGTAAATCCTCCTTCCTAATTTTCCATTGTCCCTAATCTTTCTTCCAGATGTTAAACTCATTTTAAGTAACTTGGCTTTCATACCAATTGTTGAAAACTAAGACAATAATGAGAGGGGGGGTGAATCAGTATTGTAGGAACTTCACCAATTTAAAAAAAAAAATCTTTTATTTGTGTTAGATCACTAGAATACCATATAGTACTTTCAACAAATAAATAATATTGACAAGAAATAACCTCAACAATTCATAATGTAACACAGAAAACAAATGAATTATTTAAGACAACTATTTTATTGCTTCACCAGGAAAGCTACAACTTCTTGTTACAATTCTCTAGCTACAACCAACAGGAAGATATAAACATGTGATTTATTAGCTACAACCAAATGGAGCTACAACTCCAAATATTTTCCAACACCCATTAGAAGGACCACCAACCCCTGATTTTTCAAGCTACAACTTGCTCAACACTCACTCGTTCATGTTTCATCCATTTTCATACGAGAGACAATGAATGTCTTCTCTAATTTCAAGGTTAAATAATTTACCCTTGGTCACTGATACCTTCAATATCTCCGATTACTAATAACACAAGCAACACCTCATTCACAAAATTGTGTTCTCAAAACTATGTCTTCAATCACACACACAACTTGCTTACTCAAACTTGCTTATACTGTTTTTTTCTTTACTATTTTTCGCCTCTTTTGTTTTCTTATATAGCTACACAAAATCTTGTTTTTCCTTTGCCTTGTTAAGTTCAGTCTTCTAAATCTACTCTTCATGTTATCTTAAGGTCCTCTACAAATCTCAGCCTTTTCTGTGAGCTTTTCTACTATTTTTATTCAATTTTGGACTTGTATAGATTTAGTTGAGGTTAGCTACAATTATAAACCTTCCAAAACTTGGTAAAAACTACCGAAATGGCTTTCTATTGGCTTGTTACAGCTTGTCCTAGGTTCAAAAGTGTTTTAGCCAAACAAATCCCAAAACTACCGACCCATTTGGCAATAGTCCATGGAGTGTGGACTAAGGTCTCACCCGAGGTAGTATGGGAGGGTGCTGGAACTAGGTTCTCGTACCCTAGGGATGTCTTGATGAGGTTTGGAAAGGTCACGAACCGATCCTGCATGCTAGCACAACTATCTGACCTTCGCGTAGCTCTGTAAAGAGTGCGAAGGGGTGATTTCTAGATCCTTTACCCTTAGAGTGTTATTATTATAGATCTGACTTAATTTTTTGGGCCCAGTAATCTTATCAATCATTCAATATTCATAACATGTGTGTGCAACCATAAACTGTAAAGATATGCATAAGAATATAACAGAAGCATAAACACACAGATCTATAAGAAAATGCACAATATTTCATAATCAACTTATCTTTTATTAACTTCTGCTCCTTTACAATCCCAACTCTACCCTGTGCACTCAGCTACAAGGGTCTGCGCACATAATTGTGGACTCTTCTAGGCCTCTGCACACAGAGTTGCAAAGCCTGTTCCTACTACTATGACCCAAGACTCAAACTTACAAACTAAAAGTGAATATCGCATTCAAAAACCCATAATATTGAAAGACTAAAACTGCCTTCTACACTTAAAGCCTCGCTCTATTTATACATTCCCATGGAGCATGGACCATGGGTAGGCCAACACATTCTATATTAAATTACAATAGTCTTAGGGCAGACAACCCCAGACTCTCGTGCTCCGCACCTGAATTTTGTTGGGTGTTACATTTCATTTGACCAAAATTCGGGCTACAAGCCCAAAAAATCCACTATGGGGTGATCCGCTGCGCAACAGGGCCCCAACACAATCATCGTGACTCGTCTCGAGTCACTCGGCTAGTGTGGCAATCTTTGCACAAAGTCCATAAAGTAACTCTGCACTTCACGGATGTCTGCGACAAATTCCTTTGATGTTTGTTGTATCAATTGTGTGCGACTCTCTGATGCATTGTTATGAGAGGCACCCTCTTGCCTTCGTGCATATGTGTCCTACATCTGGGCTAACTCCCCCTCGATTGTGACGGTGACCATGAATGCTTCCTCGAGCCAAGGATGGAGGCGTGCTTTATGCCCTGCTTCTTTCTGTCATGCGGCATCCACCAGTTCCTTCAGAGCCTAGGCCTCCCTCATCCTTGCCAATCGCTGAGTAAGGGTGACTGTCTGCACGGTCCCCCAGACATTGTCATAGGCCTACTGCAATTCCCATGCTTGTATCTTTAACTGTTGTAGCATTGGGTCATCCTGTAGTGAAGTCAGCATGAAGAGGGACTGGTCCAACAATCCCATGTAGTCATGTACAGCGTGCTCTATCTCTTTCAACCCTGATTGAATGGCATAGTGGCACTGCTCTCTAACTTCTTGGGGTGTAGAGGGTTCTGCCTTCAGTCATAACTCTACGATCCACAAGTTCAACTCCAACTGAGCCTCTGCGACCTCCTCCTGGGTCCTGCAGACTCCAACTGCCAGTTGGTGAATCTTTTCTTGTTGGGAGTGTCGTCAGCATGACTAACTCCAGAACGGTGCTACAGGCCTCCTCCACTGCCTGTTCTAGTCCTTATTTTTCGGCGACCAGGTTGTCACACTACAAGCTAAGCTATTCTAAATTTACCTTCTGCTCACTCAAGAATTGGAGAGCGCGACCCTCCCTAGTGTGAAGCTCAGCAGTTACCCCATCCTGCAACTAGTGTAGGGCTTCTCTGGGAAGGGCGACCAAATTCAACCCCCAGCCCCTCATGTCACCTTCGTCTTCTGCTAAGATGATGCCTTATGGTAACACAAAAGTGATCATTGTGTGGGTGTGCAACATCTGCTCAACTTCGGCTGCACCTTCCATAAGGTACGGTGTCATCACTACTAGGGGTCACACCTATAATGCCTGTAATTGCACTCTAAGCACCCCCAAAGTGAGTGAAGGCATAAGTGGAGGTGATAACTGCAGAGTGTGTTGCCTTATCAAACTGACCGCACTTCTCGGGGAAATCCAAACATGCTCTTCCTCACTCGCTCATGGAGGTCAAATTAAAGGACTATTCCCTAACCCTTCAATCCCTTTGCAGATCCTTTTGCTCCGCATCATTCCAATCATTAATGTATTTGCATAACTCGTTTTTCACATAACAACATCTTAATCTAGGTATTCAGGGATTTGATGTACCTACCTCGTGGTCCCTTGAGAGAACGTCATTCTACTTTGCTATAGCTCATAGTCATGTTTATCGCGAACTCAGTGATAAACACCCCTATTATCTGGTAGACCCAACGCACCATGGCCCACACAATCTTATCTTCTAATGCCTCTAGTCTGCGTACTAACTCTTGAGTCCACACTATTGGTTGAGCGAGCTTATACCTTCCCTAGCTATCGGCTAACCTCACGATCCAATCATACAGCTCTGAAGGGAAGGATGTGAAGAAGATCTCTTGGATTTTTGTATATATGTAGCGATCCAGCCACCTCTTCTTGGATATCTGTGGAGTTCTATTTTCCTTTGTCACGAACTCATGAAGTTTCTAATCCAACCAGTCTTCAATTTCCTTCTTCGTAGGGTTCCAGTGTTTCGACATCATACTTCCCTTAGGCAGATTCCAGTCTCGGAAATGGAAACATTTGTTGGCTTGTTGGGGCCTGACCCAGGTTCAGAAGTGTTTTAGCCAAATAAATACCGAAACTACCAGCCCTTTCAAAAATAGTTCACGGAGCATGGACTGAGGTCTCACCCAAGGTAGTATGGGAGGGTGTTGGAACTAGGCTTTTGCACCCTATGGATGTCCTGATGAGGTTTGGAAAGGTCACAAACCGATCATGTGTGCTAGCACAGCTTCGCGTAGCTATCTATCCTTCGTATAGCTCTGTAAAGAGTGTGAAGGGGTGCTTTCTAGATCATTTACCCTTATTGTGTTATTATTGTAGATCTAACTTAATTTTGTCGGCCCAATAATCTTATCAATCATTGAATATTCATAATAGGTGCATGCAACCATAAATTGTAAAGAGATGCATAAGAATATAATAGAAGTGTAAACAAACAAATCTATAAGTAGATGCACAATATTTCAAAATCAACTTATCTTTTATTAACTTCTACTCCATTACAATCCCAACTCCCCCCTACGACTCAACTGGAGGGGTCTGTGCACATAGCTATAGACTCTTTCGAGCCTCTATGCACACAGCTACAGAGCCTCTTCCTACTACTACGACCCAAGATTTGGACTTATAGACTCATAATGAATATCACATTCAAAAACCCATAATATTCAAAATCAAGACTAAAACGACCTTCTACACTTAGAGCCTTGCTCTATTTATACATTCCCATGGTGCATGGACCATGGGTATACTGACACATTCTATATTAAATTACAATAGTTTTAGGGTGGACAAACCTAGACTTTCATGCCCCGCGCCTGCAATTTGTAGGGTCTTACATTTTATTTGAACAAAATTCGGGCTACAAGCCCCAAAAATTTGCTATGGGGGGATCCACTGCCCAATACTTTCTTCATTGTAGGTCCACTAGAACTATCTTTAAATAGGTAAGTTTTCCAAGAACAACCTCCAAAAATAGCTACTCACCGATAATGGTTGTTATCAAGATCATCCAACCAAAAATATCTTACATTTCATCCTTCAACGTCAAGCCTCAAGGCCCTTTAACATCCCGCAACCACTAAAAATAGCCTTACTTATAAATAGATATTCCCTTGGCCTTTTTATTTTATAACATGAATGATGTTTAAATCCACCTATTTTATTCCTTAGCCCCCTCTTCTTATGTGTTGAAGGTTTTCCTCATGTGACCAGGTCCTATGATGGACGACTGAGCTCTTAGGTGCTAATCCCTTCAGGGTCCTGCGGGGGACCTATTTCCTTGTGTAAATAATTGGCACCATTAGTTCTCTAGATTACAAAAGAAACAACCAAATAACAACTCCAACGTGCAAAGATCCCTATCCCAACACTTTTCCAAAATGTCATTATAAGAAATTATGGGATCTTTGGTTTCCAAGCATGGCCCAATGCGCTTCTATTGTGCATTTTTCATATATATTCTCTCACTAGAGAGTACATCCTAAGTGCCCTTGTCCATGACACTTTTCAAAAATTCCAATTCTTAAAACATTACGAGATTGTCAGCTTCCCAACCTTTCGAGCCTCTGGGCTTGGAAGTCTACTTCACCACTCTAATATTTTTTATCGGTTTCTATGGATCTAGGTTTTTAGCTTTCCATGGTTCTGGGCTTCTACTGCATTACCCTATTTCCACCATTTTTTTGACTTTCGAGACTTTCAGGGTTCCTGTGTTCTAGGCTTCCAGGATTTTGACTTTTATAGGTGTAACTTTAACTACCTCAATATTTTGATCTAGGAGGCCATTTGTAGACATATTTATATTATTGTAAATCTCCTTAAAAGAAATTTTAAGATGAATAGCTCTAGTGTAGCCTTTGAGCTCATTTGTTTCCTAAAAAATGGCTTCAAACTCTTTGCATTGTTATGCATCTTGACCCTTCTTCTTGTTCCTAGAACCTGCTCTATGAGACATATTTATGACACCTGTTACACTTGTTGTTTTCTATTGACATTAATGGAAACATATTTCTAATAATTAGAAGCATCCAAATGGAATATCCCATGACATTGTATTCTTGTTAATAAAACAAATGGATATATATCCCTATATCTTAAGTAGGAGCTTATGATAGTTGTATACTTTAAAATAATTTTAAAATAGTATAACAAATGTCTGAGTTTACCAAATGAACATAATTCATACATGAAACAAATATTGGGGCTTGAAATCATTCCATGGATCATATGATTGAAGCTAAATCTTATTAGTACTAAGCAAAATAAGAGCGAGGCATGAACCCCAAATGATAACCTATGATGTACTAGAAAAATTTAGTTGCAACATTAAAAGAGGGCCTCTTAGGTTTTGTTGGTAAGAATGGATGTAAATGGGAGGAGCTCAAATTCACATTTTCAATTTGGCAAGTTGAAAAGAATTTTAATTTGATAATCTATATACAGAGTTCCTAAGGTCCAAAAATAATAGAATACTTTGAAAATGATATTAACCATAGTCATGAGAATCATTATAAGAAAAAGCATTGAATAAATTTTGTTCTTCAATCTAAGTACAATCCATGCTAACCCTTGCAAGGAAATATGATCTCGGCTTCAATATTTTCCTCTTGAAAACTTTTTCTTCTCGATATTTACGAGCCTCTTTCTAATCCTAGCTATAACACTTTGTATGTTCCTATCAGAGGCTTCATGTAATTTCTTTTCATTATTTCATATATTTCAATGGATTTTTATACACTCGTTTACACAAACAAAAGCATTGATGAGAGTAGTATAAGTGACTACATTCTGCTCACCATGTATGTTGTCAAAACAATTATGAGTTGCATCACCTTACCTAGCACACCCAAATTTCCTATTTATCACTAAAATAACATAATTTCTAGGATTAACACCATTATGTATCATCTCATCAACAATTCCTATAACCTTTTCACATAATTAATTTCATATTACAATTCCAAATAGACTAGTATACACAATTAGAACAAACTATATCGACAACTTTCTCCCATTTTGATATGTTGTTAATGCAACTCTAAGTTTTGAGTTTTTACAACAAAATTAAATAATAAGTATCAAGATATTAGCATCTAAATTGAGACATTTTACTCATGCATCCTCAAGTAAACTCTCTACTGCTGCAAAATTGCTTCAATGTAAAAGAATCCAAAGAATACTTGAATCAATATGAATATTTTTTGTAGGAAATGTAGCAATTCTTTTGGGGATAGTTTGCTATCTCTTTCCTCGTCAAATTAATGGGAACTATGAGGTGTATCTTGAGAAGTATCTCATCGCTTTAACCTATCTTATGGGAAGCTTCCAATGCTTCAAAAATTATATATGGATGAAGAAAATGACAAAAATACTTTATGCACTTCAATACTACTTCAAAACTTCAACCATTATATTAGTTTTACTTTCTTGGAACATTTATGATCAGGTAAATTAAACATAGAATTACTTGGTTTCACATTAATCTCTCTCATTTTTGTAAATATTCCAAAAGATCCCTTAAACTTACATGTGAACTAGTAAGAACTTGTTTACAATAGACCTTGTAAAATTCAAATTCCATTATATTGACAAGCTTTGAAAAATTTCCAATGGGCTATACAATAACCATCTCAATATCACAAATATAAATTAACATCCTTCAAACTATCATAGTTGTAATAAGTATAACATAAATGGAATTTTAGCAAGGAGATATATTTAGGGAAGAGCAAACTAGAGAGAATGGGGATGAAATAATGTAATGTTGGTGTTTTCCCTTTCTTTAAGAAGGGTTGTCTACTCCTACAAAAAAAAGTTGTAATTCCCTCAAATAGCACTTCATCCATTAGGTAAGAAGAATAAACACTATTATGAGCACTTAAAAGGCTGGCATCAAAGGGGAGAAGACTAGCATTTGGAGACAAATGCACCAACTATGAAAGGAAATATCACTCATCTACGCTAGAATAAAAATAATTTTTCTAAAATTTTCCTATATATCTTGTAAAGTTGTATCATCTGTGGAGTGATGGTCTCATCTCATTGTCAAAGATTTGACTGCCCTTTATTGTTCTTTCTCAAGTCATTATAATAACTCACTAAGGGTTAATACAGATTGACGACCTCATGGAGGGACAAATTTAGTCATTCTTGGATATAACCTTTTATTAAAGCAGTAGTAATGTCCATTTTCATATGTTTATTGAATACCTCTTCCTTAATTTATTGAGCCTCGTCCTAAAATTGCACAACTAAGACAAACTAGTCATCATTAGCATTAAAAAAAGAAACAACCACTTCTTTATCTCTTCCTTAGCAAAATGAATTATAATATCAAAAAATTCTCTCATTGACTTTTTTTAACTATTTAACAAAAAATTTAACATTTCATTGAAAATTAAAATAGAGTCTCTTGTCATGTGAGGATCATGAAAATTATTAAAAATCTTAATTGCTTTGAAAGTGGTGTTACTCATTCTATCATTAATCTTGCTACATTCAAAATTAGGTTTGTTTATTATATAAACTTTTGAGGACAATCCAACTTCAATCTCCTTCATTAATTTAAGCCCTAGGAGACTTTGTCATGACCTTATTAGTTCATTTAGTGAATCAAAGTTCTCAATAATAGTAGATAATTCATTATCTATGAAATTCTTGTCGTGCTCGAGGTCATTTTTAACCTAGACAACAAAGGAGGTAATTCTCCATGCAAGATATGTCAAGTGGGAAGATACTTCCACACATCATCAATAATTTTCAATATTTTACTTATATTGCTTATAACATAAGATTTTACTCAATTTATGAGGGAGATTTCTTTATTAAGTCTATGGGGTTTACTAAGTGTGGATATTGTCTATGCTAGCGCCTATATAGAGAGAGGAATCATGAAAAAAGGAATGAGATGTAGAAACTCTTCTAGCTCTTTTATTATTTACTCTTTCCTATTTCCTATTCCATGACATAGTGACCTAGTTCTTCTATAGTATTTTCATAAAACCTCATGAGCTTGGTGGATACATCCTTAGAAACACCAATTTCCATTAGAGCTTGGCCTATTACTCTTCTTTTTTGAACTTTAACCCTTTCCATTTTTAACTTTTTATTAATTCTTCTATAGCTTGTATTTTGTAAGGTGATAAGGTAATCATTGAAGGTGTTGGTGTGCTGAACTATATCTTCATTCATCCTTTGATTTTTATCTAGATTAGTAGTATCCCAATTTGTTGGTTCAATGCTATAAAATTCAACTTCAATAATCTCTTGTGTGCTTGTTATGTCCGTCAAACCGTTGACTTTGTTTGACTAAGTGACATGTGACCATTAGTAAGTGAATTTAGAAGGGATTCCTCATATCTACTAGCAGGAAACCTATCATTACTCTTTCTTCCACTCGAAGTGGCTTTTTTCTCCCTTTGAGTAGAGGAAAATCTCTACCGAATCTAGTGCGTTGAGGTTGGAGGTTACTCTGTGGGATTTTTTCCTCTTTGCTTGTATCTTCCTCCCATGTCGGTACTAGTTTCTTTACGAACTTCTTTAGTATGTGTTGGAAACTCTTTGTCACTTAATGGGTTGGTGTGACTCCCTTCACTTTGCCCTATAACTCTTGTAAATAAATTATAGCTCCTACCTATAGTCAAGTTTCTAGAAAATATATTTTATGGATCAAAACCTTAAACAATCTTAGCTTCAATTAAGATAAAATAATTTAAAGATTGGGAAAAAACTGCAAGGTGGGTTGCATCATTTATAGTTACTCCTCGAACATTAAGTGGAAAAGAAATGAATTGTCTTTTTTTCTTCTGTTCAAATAAAATCAACCATGTGTGGTATTCTGTACATACTTCGACAACAAAATACTTATCTATAAAAAAAATGTGTAGTAGAAGTGTCTTCTCTTGAAATCCCTCCAAAACATAGTATTAATCTGTCTTTCCTCGTGGACACCTTTTTCGCACATGAAAAGTTGGGCTTGCCCTCATATCCTAGTGGGCTCTCAACTAGTCATGATGTTCTTGAATTCCTTCACAAAAAAATCCTAGACTTGGAAAATATCAAAAGGAGGTTAATGCTTCCATAGTATTAGGTACCTAAAGTGAGTTGGATCCTCATTCGGGTTGAAATTAGCTTTGTGAGGTACGTTGCGAAATGCATCATTAGACATAACAAAAGTTATCAAAGAATCCATCATAAATAATATATGGGTTTTAGACACATCGATTAACTAGAAAAATAACTCATTTAATACGTGTTCAGACTATTACAATAGAGAATATATTTTGTATTATTAGTAGAGAACATTAAATATCAATTTTGGGACATTGGTTATAGTTTATCTTCTTGTCACATGGGAAAAAAGAAAATAAAAGTCTTTCAAGCCAAGGGTGGTGTTGTAGCAGTTGTACAACCGTAAAAAATTATGGCTTATATTCAAATTTCATACCCTTCCTTGGTCTTTCCCTTTATTCTTACAAGCACTCAATATCATTGTATGAGCTCTCTTAGAATCGTTTCAGCCCTCTCGCTTTTTTGGACAATGGAGGTCTCTTGGCTTGCTCAATTGTTTATCACACTTGAAGTCATTTTCTGGTGAGTTCGAAGGTTTGTCTTTGAGTGTTTGAGGTGTCGTAGTTATGTAAACATATATCACACTCATAGACAAAGTTTTAATCATTTTCGTACAAGTGTTGTCACAGTGGTCCTAGGGTTTATCTAAAGTCTTGAACTTGTTGCTTTTTCTTCTAGACTATCTCATAGAGGAAAATGCTTTGCCTTGTTTTTCCGGTGGCCTATGTTTTGGTGTCCTAAATTATGGTAAGTGTGTGATCACAGTTTCAAGTTCCTCCCAAAGTTCACTTGCCTTCCACACTTAGCCCATTTTTTGGAAATCCTCCTGATTAAGAAACCCTCTTTCAGTAGACCCTGATTGAATTGCGCACTACGCAGTCTCACCCTCTATGATGCCAACCTTGTTGGGTGTGGAGCCTAATTATCTTCTGTATTCAAAGGTCTCAGCCAAATGTATACCCAGGAAGATTGTACACCCCTCCACATGAGGGGGACTTGTCGCCCCCACGAGGGTTTGAGGGGGCCCATCCCCCCTGTTGGGGGGTCTGGGGGCCAGTGTTCCCCCGGCAGGGGTTCAGCAGCAGTGCCCCCGAAGCTAAAAACATATGTAAAATTGCCTTGTAAAAGTATTTTAATCTCTATTCAATATGAGTCATTCGTTAGGCAAATGATCTGACTATAGAAGTTATGTTTAATTTAAGGTTTTTTGCCCTAGAAGGCAACCCAAACTGGGTGAACCACGTATATCTGTGTCTCTCTTGTTTTATGCATTTTTTGTTTCTATATTTCTGCAATATTTTATATGTTCCATTGCTCTATAATATATAATTTTCTAACAAACCTGGTAACTAGAACTGCATTATGTGTAGTCATTGTCCTTCGAGTCAGTTGCAATGCACAATTCTAGAGTTTGGCAGACTTCTTTCCTCCCCTGAATTACGCAGTAGCTTATTCAAGCTAGACCTGAACTATGGATTATGTAATTAAAGTTATCAAGTTCCTCCCTACCTACTTGAACCCTAAAATGTGTAGAGAACCAAGCCTTCCCTACCTCCTAGAGCTTTCCAGACCTGTCTCCTAGTTTCCTCCCTGAGGCGGGACTTACTCATCCCAAAAATTCTGCACATTTGTCCTCCCAAGTCCCTCTACTTCGCAGTCCTGCCTTGTCTCTAAAAAATGTGTAGACACACCTCCTAGTGTCCCACCTTGCAGTAGCCACTAATGGTCTCAACTACACAATAATGCCTCTCATTGGCCTCTGGGAAATTTTTCCTGGCAGTGAAGACTATACTCAATGATTCCTCAACAAAGATTGATTTGTGCTCTATGTAGTGTTAGTAACCATTCTCCCTCCTTTTCACTAGGAATTAAATAATGTGTAGTTATTGGGCCCTGTTTTCCATCTTGTAATTTGTCTTGGGCCAATACCATGGATAACAATGCATCATCTTAGAGTAGGAGGTTTTTGGATTTGATGTTGTCCCATCATGAGTGAATTGCAAGAATAGGTACATTATTGGATCATGGTTAGATGATCAAGAAGGATAAGGAGTGAAAACGTTAGAGGACTCAGTTACATCTATATGCAAAAATAAGCTTATCAAGAACAAGCAAAGATCAACACCCTACATCATCAAGCTATGCAAAGGATAAGAGAGAGCACATCAAAGAACACATCTAACACTTAGCAACAACATCAACTTGACATTGCCACCTCAAAAATAAATTCATGACAATGGTGTCATGTCAAGTCATGTCATGAGTTGTGTTGTGGCCACAACCACCACCCTATTAAAACTTGCCTTGGTAGCAATTTTGAATGGGTCCCCCTAGAAGTTTAATCTTCCACCTCTCCAAATGATCTATTTTATCCCAAGGATTTTAACCCTTCACCAAGTCAAATCTTCAATTTCTAAATGGCCAAGATCCCCTTAAATAAATCTCTGTCGCATGGTTCATTTGTGACCCAGTCTTGCCTTTCATTCAAATCTTTCGTCAGGATTTTTCTCAATCACCATAATCATTCATGGCACATTTATACTAGCACATATAATCGCCCCTACCCCTACTATACCCATTTGTGTACTTAATATAGAAAACCTTCTATCGCACCTTATTTTTCATTATAAATTGTTGTAATGAAAATCCTTCATAAACATGAATAAATTACCCTTTTTCGCCCACCGCAATCAACATTAAAATATAATCCATACATGGCTTCCGGACCCAATGGATTTATTAAATCAAAGGCATACATTTCAGGTCCGGAGCCCCATTGCTTATAGTTATCGGTGGGGTCCCAGGATTTTATATAAGGTGCTCCACTATATTCCGAACCTGCCGATGATTATGAAATTGAGCATATATTATTTCAAGTCCTGCCTTATGGTCAGATGCAAGTTTTTCCATATATCCATGTGTTTGCGATGAAAAATTAGAGTCAGGGTTTTCGAAAGGGAATGGTAACATTGCAGACTAGAAGGAATTTATGAACCTTAACATATATGTGTTTTTGGGTTGACCTCTTGTATCACATACCACAATCGGTGGGGTCCTCGGGCTTATATATATGTGGCACTCCTTTATACTCTGGACCCGATGGTTTACTAACCATGGTATATACATGTTTTGGGTCAGGGATATATCACTTATCGTTATCAGCGGGATCCAATATATACATATATAACGCACCATAACCACCCAGACTCGCCGATTATTACAAAGTCGAGCATATAAATTTTCAAGTCCACAATTTGGATTCGGATGTGTGTTTTGCGACAATTTTAAGTGTAAACCGAGCTTGACTTGCTAGGCTTAATCTATGCATAAAGGTAAAAAATAGGGGCTGATTCTTTTGCGTTTGATGTGATAAACTTTCAATAGAGGCAATACTCATGTTTTAAAGCATTTTTGTTGTATTTTTACAAACATGACTGGTGTCTCTTATTTCTGCAAGCTAGGAGTAATGAATGCATAAGCAGATCCCGAAAACCCTTATATGTAGAATTTTTTTGTCGAAAGAGCCGATCTTTCACATTTACAGTTGGTTTCTAGGTGTTTCTTCTGTGTTCTGAAAACAAAACCACTCCAGATCACATCATGAATAGGACACACAATCATCCTCTCTAATCAAGAACCTTTCAGTGCCCAGGAAATGAAGCACCCTAATGACAAGAAATGCCCTTTACCTATCAATAGTGGCATTGATTGCTTTCACCTGTTTCTTCTTATCAGCATAATGAAGGAAGGAGAGGAAAGGCAAAGAGATAGGAAAGACCAAGAATGAGGGGATTTTAGCATAAATATTACCTCTGAAGAGGAGAGGAGTTTTTTTTATTTTCGAGAAGAACAATGTCGTTTTATTGTGAATTAGGAGGATTGTTTTCTAGGGAAGAAGAAGCCTTCGGTTTTAGACTCATTGTATTGTTGTGGATAAGAGTGTTGTTACTGGCATGAATGTAAATGTGATTTATATTTTTGCGTATTGATGACTTACAATTCACTATTAGTCTTGTTAAATTGAATGTGATTGAGTTTCACGGTTAACTTGTGAATGGTCTTTGATTTGAAACTAAATTAAACATCAGTTGTAGCTTTAATTCCATAGAAGAATGTGGATTCCTATTTGATTGATTGGATTGCAATTTAGCTTTAATGCAGTCTTTTCCAACTGTGAATTAAGTGATTGATTCATTTGGACTTCAATATATGCATGATGTTTAACATTATTTATGATGCTCCTGCTGAACATATATATCATGTTTAAACCTCTGTATCATGCTCTTGTAGGATAGATTAGAGTAGCTAGGACTACATTAGAGTAGTTAGAAGTATTATAGATAGGATTTAATACATATAGGTTAGCTGTTTCATTTTGTTTTTTAATTGAAGTCTTCCTCCCGGAAGCAATCTTTTCACCTATTCAAATAGTTTATGCGGTCCCTTAAAACCCATCGGAGCTAGCCATTCCAAACGAATGCAAGTCTAATTGGGGCTTGCAATCGGGTTATTTCCCCTTGTTGGCATCGTGCACATTTTCCATGTCAACAAATTGGCGTTAGAAGGAGGGCCTGAACTGCCATCTCTAGCTTTTCAAGAATTCATCTATAAGTGCCACCCATGGATTCAAAAGGATTAATGTATGGATCACAAAGGTTGGAAAGATCCTGCCACTCATTTGAAAGAGCCTCATTTTGAAGCAACAAAGGCCCCTCTATGTCCTGTTTCTGGGTCACCCGAGGAAGAGAGACCGTGGGAGTATCCTGTCACTTAGGAGCAACCTGTCAGAGAACTCACTTGGGCTTACACTCATTCCCTCTCCCAGCTTCCCATCTTTCACTCCTTACCTCCAACAACTAAGAGAAAGCCAAGGATATTTACCCTGAGTGAAGATACATCATCAACCACTTCTCTCAAAGAAATTTTGCTAGAATCCTTGCAAAGTACCAACACCCCTTGGGAAGAAATTCCTGAGGATTACCCTTCTAAATGTAACTCCTCACTTGATTTTGAGAATCCTAATGAAGAAGCCTCCAACCAAAACTTCCTTCTCCATAGTATGGCCAACGCTCCCCCTCCAGGTGGGAATCAACCTCCACCTACTTCTCCGGGTGGGAATCAACCTCCACCTCCACCTCTGGGTGGGAATCGACCCCCACCTCCTCTAGGAGCACTCCCTTAGTGGCTTGCATAGGATGTTGTAGCGGTACCTGGGCAGCAACATCCCTTACCCAAAAATACAGAAAGAGTGTTACCCAATTTCGAACCTGAGTGGGGAGATACCACTGATAACCATATTCACTATTTCTTCCTAGCCTTCGTAGGTTGGGGGTCACCAATGAAGATGTGGTGTGTCGCCTATTCTCTTTTACTTTTAATGGTGCAGCCTCCACGTGATATTTCAGCTTGAGAGTAGGGTGAATCACCTCTTGGGACACTTTTCAGCAAGTGTTTTTAGACAAGTTTGGTGATGAGAAAACACCTGTGGCCTTAGTTTTTTAACTATCCCATCTGAAAATGGAAACCAATGAGAAGGTTAAGGATTTTAACATCCGGTTCAACACCTTGTTCAACAAAATCCTAGCCACAACTCGACCTACTAAAGAGGTGCTAATGGAATTCTATACCTCTGCTCTCCCTATCCCTACAACGATGTGGGTTAAAAGGAGTAATGTGCAAACCTTACAAGGTGTTATCGATGAAGCGGTGAAAGTTGAAAATGAAATGATCAACCTCATAGCATGCCACCCTACAACTAGAGAAAAGAAAGCCTCTCAGACATCCAAGAAGAATAATGGAAATGATAACAAAGGGGTTGAAATTAAAGAAAAGGACACCACGAATGTGGAAGGGTTGCCTCAGATCATTAAGAAACTTACGAATATAGTCATTGATATGAAAAGGAATCATGGAGAGAATACTAGTGGTAATGGAGGAGACTATAACAACAAAAATCCCTTCAAGCCTTTCTATCGTAAGAAAATAGAAGGTGGTCATGGCGAGCTTGCATTGCCTTCTCCACCTAATGAAGGCATTTTAAACATAGAAGAGTTGGCTCTTATTGGATCACTCCTTAACAAGGAAGAACCTGTACTAGAGCTCGAACCACAACAAGAAGATGAGGAAGCATACGAAGTAGAAGAACCCTCAGAGGAGGAAACCCAAATTAATGTGATGTGGGATTTCCATAGTGATGAGAATGATGACAAAGGATATAACATTGTAGAAATCAACACTAATGAAATCCACATGTGAAGTAAAGGGCCACTCCTAGGTGCGATAAAACCCATAGACCGAATCAAGCAAGATGCTTGCCCCATGAAAACATCCGCTCCCAAAGTTTCTATTGGAAAAGTAGATCTAGTGGTGATTCCAAAGATACCCCAGTTGCAAACCATCTAAAAAAGGATAAGGCATCTCCCCTTGCATCTAAGGTGACTTAATATGGTAAACCCCCATCAAAGAATGGAAAAATAGGTATGTTTACCCTGCCCTGTCCTCTTTATAACATTGACTACAATATTGTAGATGATCTCATGATGTCAACGGCTAATATCACGTATTTTGACTTGTTAAAATTAACACAGCAAAGAGATTTGCTGTTGAAAGATATGAATGAGCGAAATTCCAAAATCCCAACCACCTCAAGCACCGAAACCAAGAAGCCAACATCCAAAACTACTAGTACCACTAGTGTAGCCCAAATACCATTAGATATGGAGGCCATGTTATCTAAAATGAATCGAAAACCCCAAGATGTCAGCACAGCCATGATAGGGAGGAAATCAAAATCTATGACTCCACCGTTCCTCATCATGTTTGAGATTTTCAACATGAACGTCCATAACTACTTGGTAGACTTTAGCGCCTCATCAACTGTTATGCCTTACGTTGTTGCTAAGAGACTTTAGGAAATACCTGATAAAAATGAAACCTGAATTATGCAGTTGGGCAGAACGAATGTGAGAGTTATTGTGGAGATGAAAGATCTGTTGATTCAGATCGATGCCAAACCCCAAATACACTCAGGTCATTAATATAGTTGTAGTGGATATACCCGAGGCTTATGGAATGTTGCTTAGTAGGGACTGGTCATCAAATCTAAATTGGTATTTCTCAACTGATTGGTCCCATGTTTTGTTGCCTGAAAGCGGAAAAAGTGATATGCTGAGAGTGGATCGGGAGAGATACATGAAGTACATGGTAACAGAAACAAACAACCCCAATGAACCTGTAATGTTCTATAACTCTATCCTTGGGAATTATAGTTCTGATGTTTATACCATGGAAACCTGTTTTGGAGAGTGCCATGCAGAAGCAATCAAGGAGGCTTGGACAAACACACAATTGGAAGAAAGAGTTGAACACCCCCACAATCCAACTGATGAATTACCTTGTATTATGGTAGATGATAGGACTAATTGCATAGGAAGTAGTTCCTTTAGTGTAACATTAGAGTTTATTTTCTGGACGCTCCACTTTAATGACTCTAACTCTATTGAAAGTGCATATGCTAGGAGCATTTTCATTGACCCACTAATGAACCAACATTTGGTGGCTAGTAAGTTGAGATGCACATGCACTAGTAACACAATAGAACATAAAGGCTTGCTGGAAGGCCTGAGAAGAGCCATTGAAAGGAATGTAAAAAGATCTCATAGCTTTTGATAAACCAAAGATAATGGTGAACCAGGTAAAGACAAAGATACACTGTAGTCTACCACACTTGGTAAGGTACCAACATGAGGTATGGAGTTTAATTGACAATTTTGATTCTTTCAATGTCACATATATACCTTAAAAGTATAACCACGATGCTGATCTGATGGCTGCTATGGCTGGAAAAATTTTGCCTAATCTTAGATTAAACAAGAATAAAATTTATGTTGAATTGATTTTCGGATCATCCGTAGTTAATAATCTCTCAAATTCGTAGGTGTTTGAAGGTGATAACCAAATCCTTGAGTTCTTGTTTTGTGAAAGAACACTCAGAAACACATCCATTAACAAAAGGGAGCATGAAAAGCTTATAAATGAAAGAGAGGATGAGGTGATGTCTTTCATTGAGAAATTTTTCTACTTTTCATCTCTAAAGAGTGAGCCAACAGGTAAGCACACAAAGATACAACACCCATGGTTGAGCCCATTCCAAGTTGTTGAAAAGATTGGTCAAGGGACTTACAGGCTGAAGACATTACAGGGGGAGACTGAAAAGCTCCCTGTTAATGGCCAGAATTTGAAGAGTTATTTCCAATAGCCACCGCATTGGTGGTTGCCTCGTGAGTAGGTTAGAGTTCATTTCATTTTCTATGTTAGTTTAGTTGTATTTCTGTCCTTTCCTTTGTTTTTTGCCAAGTCCGTTCTCCTGTTGTTTTGAATTACATTCCTTTTCAACCAGCTAATTGTAGTCCTCCGGTCTCATTCTACCTTTCACATTTGGCCTCATTCACTACTCTTGGCGTTTCCCTGCCTCATTAGCTTGCTGATGTCTCTGCTATTCCTAAATCCATGATTTCCCTGCAAATCAAAAAAACTTTGTATCAGCCAATGAGCACTTGAGAATCAGTAGTGCAATGCAAACTGAAACCCCTCATTGACATCTGCTAAGAAATATGTGAGATTTGTTGATAACTTGGATATTTGGAGTGCGTAGGGGAATGTTTACAAAACAAAACATATGTAACTACAGCTGGACTGGCATGGAGGAACACTGCATTTAAATAAATCCCACTCAGAGCTAGCCAATGCTTTCTTGTAAGGTTTATAGTCATTCTCCATTGGTCCCATCCAGTACACTAAAGGGTCTAATACATGTTACTCGTGAGTAAACCTCCATTCATGGGCTAAGCTCGCTATCTCATAACCTGTGGAAAATATAATTATGATCTAGTCCTTGTGGCTAAAACTGGAAGGACTTATCTAAAAATAAATGAAATTTCAAGTCCTTGTGCCAATCTAGAAGGATAGGTTGGTTGGGAAGCCAGTTAGAGTGAGGAATTTTGCTGGCCTCAAAGTACTGGTTAATATAGCAAGCCCAACCTTACTTAATAGGTTTAAAAATATGGCATGATCCATGACTGTGCCCCATTCAATCAATAAATATATCACTGGAATCCTCATATAAAGTGCAAGAAAAACATGTCTACATCAAGCTTGATGAGCAATAAACAGCTGAGGTACACACCTAAATAGGTATGGACAGACTAGTGACGGCCCCGAAGGGATTTTTGAAAGTGGAAAATAGGTAAAGGAATGTAAATAAACCCCATAATACTGCCATTAGAGAATGCCTTTCAAAATCATATCAACAAGTAGAAGCTATTTGTCTCTATCCCCTCTAAAGCAATAATGTTTAAGTGGAACCCATGCTTGTCCATCTATATAGTTTGCATTTCAAGTTTATTTTAACATCCTCATGTTCTATTGATCTGAAGGTTATTTGGAAGAAGAGATAACTGGTTCGCCCAACCATTCACCATCTATTGTGGTCACAACCACCACCCTATTAAAACTTGCCCTCGTAGCAATTTTGAATGGGTCCCCCTAGAAGTTTAATCTTCCACCTCTCTGAATGATCAATTTTATCCCAAGGATTTTAACCATTCGCCAAGTCAAATCTTCGATTTATAAATGGCCAAGATCCCCTTAAATAAATCTCTATCGCGTGGTTCATTCGTGACCCTTTCTTGCCTTTCATTCACATCCTTCGTCCTGATTTTCCTCAATCATCGAATCATTCATGGCACATTTATTCTTGCACATATAATTGACCCTACCCCTACTACAACCATTTGTGTACTTAATACACAAAACCTTCTATCGCACCTTATTTTTCATTATAAATTGTTGTAACGAAAATCCTTCATAAACATGCATAATCACCCCTTTTTGGCCACTGCAATCAGCATTAAAACATAATCCATACATGGCTTCTGGACCCGATGGCTTTATTAACACGAATTCATACATTTCGAGTCCAGATCCCCATCGCTTATCGCTATCGGTAGGATCCCGGGGTTTTATATAAAGCACTCCACTGTCTTCTGGACCTGTCGATGATCATGAACTCGGGCATATATTATTTCAAGTATGGCCTTATGGAAAGATGTGCGTATTTCCACATATCCATGTATTTGCGATGAAACATTAAAGCCGGGGTTTTCCAAAGGGAATGGTAACATTGCGGACTCGAAGGGATTTATGAACCTTAACATATATGTGTTTTTGGGTCTACCTCCCATATCGCATACCACAATCGGTGGGGTTCCAGGGCTTATATATATGTGGCGCTCCCATATACTCTGGACCCGATGGTTTACTAACCACAGTACATACATGTTTCGGGTCTGGGATCTATCAATTATCACCATTGGTGGGATCCGGTATACACATATATAGCGCACCATAACCTCCTAGACCCACCGATGATTACAAAGCTGAGCGTATAAACTTTCGAGTCCCAATTCGGATTCGATTGTGTGTTCTATGATAGCTTTTAGTGTAAACTGAGTTTGGCTTGCTAGGCTTAATCTATGTATAAAGCTAAAAACCAGGGGTCAATTCTTTCGCGTTTGATGTGAGAAATGTTCAATAGAGAAAATACTCATGTTTTAAAGCATTTTTGTTGTATTCTTATAAGCATGACTGGTGTCTCTTATTTCTGCAAGCCAGGAGTAACAAATGGACAAGCGGATCTAGAAAACCCTTATATGCAGAGGTGTTCTGTCGAAAGATTCGTCCTTCGACATTTTCAGTTGGTTTCTAGGTGTTTCTTGTGTGTTCTAAAAACTAAACCACTCTAGCTCACATCATGAACAGAACACACATTCATCCTCTCTAATCAATAACCTTTCAGTGTCGAAGAAATGAAGTGCCCTAATGACAAGAAACGTCATTTACGTGTCAATAGTGACACCAACTGTTTTCACCTGTTTCTTCCGATTGGCATAATGAAGGAAGGAGAGGAAAGGTGAAGAGGCAAGAAAGAATAAGAGCGATAGGCTTTTAGCATAAATATTACCTCCAAAGAGGAGAGGACGCTTTTTGATTTTTGAGAAGAACAATGTCGCTTTATTGTGAATGAGGAGGACTATTTTTTAGGGAAGAAGGAGCCTTTAGTTTTAGACTCATTGTATTGTTTTGGATAAGTGTGTTGTTACTAGAATGAATGTAAATGTGATTTATATTTATGCATATTGATGACTTACAGTTCACTATTAGTCTTGTTAAATTGAATGTGATTGAGTTTCATGGTTAATTTGTGAATGATCTCTGTTTTGAAACTAAATTAAACATCAGTTGCAGTTTTAATTCCATAGAAGTATATGGATTCCTATATGATGATTGGATTTCAATTTAGCTTTAATATAGTCTTGTCTAGCTGTGAATTCGGTGATTGATTCATTTGGACTTGAATCTATGCATGATGTTTAACCTTATTTATCACACTCCTGCTAAACATATATATGATGTTTAAACCTCTGTATCATGCTCTTGCAGGATAGATTAGAGTAGCTAGGTCTAGATTAGAGTAGCTAGAAGTAGTATAGATAGGATTTAATATGTAGAGGTTAGTTGTTACATTTTATTGATTTAACTAAAGTCTTCCTCCCGGAAGCAATCTTTCGACATGTTCAAATAGTTTACGGGGTCCCTTAAAACCCGTCAGAGCTAGCCATTCTGAACGAAAGCAAGTCTAATTGGGGCTTGCGATTGGGTTAGTTCCCATTTTTGGCATCATGCACATTTTCCATGTCAACAAGTTGTAAAATGTGATGTCACTATTATGGGCCATATCTATTGTAAATCGAATGTAATGTAAAGTGGAATTCCAGTGGAAACAAATGAATATGAAGAGTCATGTTAGTTGAAAAGTCATAGGAATATCAACAGTCATGAAAGGAGCACATGAGTCACAAGGGTCAAGGATCACCCATGGTTATATATACCCCCCCATTGTATGAGAAAGGGCTTTTCACCTTGGCTCTGCCCACAAAGCATAGAGAGTCTCAGTCAGTTATTTGAGGATCAAGGAGTGGCCCTAATGTCCCAGTACGAGGTCTTGTGGTGTATAATGTGAATATGTGTCTTAAAATTGTTTTTTAAGAGAAAAGCATGTTCAGGATAGCATGTTTCCATGTATGAGTTGTAGATTTTTGTAAGACTATTCTTTGAGAATTTGTGATTCATGATTGTTTCACACGTATGAACATAGTTGAACTATTTCAATTGTTTTAGTGATTACCTTGTTGGGAATGTATTGTATTGGTTATCACTGTTGTCTTATCCTTGTGCACTACTCTGCATGATATTAGAAATACCATCCTCAGTTATTATTTAAAATGATTGTCACATCCATTATCGATTACTCCACTGGATGGTGGATGGGTCATCCTCTTTACTTTCATTTTAACGATTATCGCATCCATTGTGGAATACTCCACCAGATGTTGGACCAACGTTTCTTGGTTTTCTTGTGTCTCTTCCTCGGCGGTACTATTACCTCTCACTTAGAGGCTGACTTTTTCCCCCAATTTTTGCAATAAGAGAACCTAGACAGAGTTATGTTACACACACATCAGACATACTCACCTTTATTTTCGACAATACCAGCATAACACTCTCATGTGTTGAACAGTAAGGGTTGAGGAAAATCTCTAACTAAATGGAAACCAAGCCATCGTACCATATGCAATGCCTACACCAAAAAGTGTGTTGTCTAATTGGGACCTTATACTGGGGAGATCCCCTCAATGTTGGCGAATCCAACACCATCAACATTTTTAGTGCTAGAAGGAGGACCACCAATAGTTTGTGTCTGGCTGTCCCACTCACCCCACTCATCTATTTTCTGGTCAAGGTAGTAACATTCACTCCCTCTCCGTGTCTCACAATTCTGAAGTTGGTAATTTCTCGCCTCCCAGACCTGGAAGTGAAATCTTGTACCATCAAGTCTCGGTTGTCTGTCCCATCACCGGTTAATTTGAAAAAGTTGTTGGAATGATTCCAATAGTGTACACCTTTCCATATTCTCAAAATAAGAACAAGACTACCCCCACAAGACTAGTAGTCACATCTGTCGAAGAAGCGCTCTTTTCCACTCTTGAGGAATTGGCAAAATCTATGGAGAAAGGAGACGAACCCCTAATTTTTCCAAAGGAAGAAGAGGAAATCCTCTTACTCTTAGGTTTAGGGTCTGGTGGAGGAGGAAGAGGGGAGGGAAATGAAGGAGGACGAGATTCAGAAAAGGAACCAATAGATGAGGAAGGGGAATGATCAAACACAAAAGAGGAAGAGGAGGACAACGAAGAGTACAACATGGAAAACCAAAATATGTGTTGTATGAATGATGGTCCATTGGAACTTCTGAGTGTCCTACATAATATGCCAAGACACATGGATAAGATCTTAACAAAATATGACCCTAACAAGATAGTGAAGGCAGAGGATCACTTGGAAAGTTTCTACCTACATCTGCAGACACTCAAGGCACATTACGATGGTGTTGCATGTAGAATATTTCCATGTAACTTGGATCGAAAAGAAGTTGTATGGTACCATTGCCTTCCTCCAAAATCCATCCATAATTGGGGTGTATTCAAAAGTATATTTCTTGAAAATTTTGTTGAAGACAAGACTCCGACCATCTTACTGAAGGAGTTGGGTAGTCTCAAGATGGAGTAGAAAGAAAAGGTCAAATATTTCAATAACAGGTTCAATTATATTCTGAACAAGTTCTCAAACAACACTAAACCTCATGAATCCATCTCTTTAAAATACTACACTTCTACCATGCTGACCAATATTCCACAGTTTGTCAAGCGAGTTATGAAACTATCACTAACATAAAATTATGAAGAGGCTATTGTTGTGGAGAAAGACCTGCACAATATTGGAGTCATTATAGATGATGAACCCACGATGTACTCCAAAGACATCAATAAGAGGTCCCAAACCTCTATGAGCAAGGTTAAGGAAAAGGAAGCAAGTGATATTGATAAACTTACTCCTTTCATCAAGTCCCTGACTACTGAAGTGGTCGAAATTAAAGAAAGGAACAATGAGACCACAATGAGAAGCAGACCTTCTAGGTACCCATATAAGTAGAACATAGCTTCCAGTGGTAGCAAAAGTAGCAGCCAAATGTCAAAATCTGTGCAGAGCTCTAACCTTGTTTTCAACCTTGACAAAATCGCTACAGATTCATAGTACATGTTTCACCATGAAGCCCATTCGGAAAGCACGTGCCTAGAATCAAACCATGGAATGAGAAGCATGGATGTGTAGTTGTCCAAAAAAATTGTGGTTAATGTATAGGTTGAGCCAGATGATGAAGAAGAAGAAGATGCTACGCATGATGAAGCTCCAAGCACTGGGCATGTAGTGAACATGTATTAGTATGCTCACACAACCCATAATATCCCCACCAATAAAGACCCTGTAAGTGACGGTCTGGCCCTAAAGAAAAATAATCGATATAACTTGAGAATTCAAGGGGTGCCCACTATGTTTGAGATACCAAGGAATAAATTAGCACAAGATATGTTAAGGATAGTAGCTCCATTAACCGACTCAACACAAAACACTCAGAGAAAGTCCGGGAAGACAACTTCAACGAAAGGTGTTTCTGCAAGCAGAAAAGACAAAACCATTCCATTAGAAACGATGAACTGAGTTCTACCTTTGGACACATTAGTGAGTCTTCTTGCAATAGAATATACATTTATATAAGACATGAAGAAGACTCGTGAAAATATCTCTTTGTTTGAACTTACGAAAATCATGAGTCGATGGGACATTCTTTTGCGAGCACTTCAGGAAACCTCTACTGGTCAAGCCACCTCTTCGATCAAGGGATATAGTAAGTCTCCTTATGCTCTCACATTTGTGCTTAACACACTATACACGGAGGAGGTGAACTCACTCTACCCTCCATTCTCTTTATCATTTGAGGTCTTTAACTTCAATGTTCACAACTGCTTGGTTGATTCGGGTGCATTGGTCAATGTCAAGCCACTCCCCATCGCTAAGAAGATCAATGGACGAATAGCATTGTACAAATCATCCAACTACACATAATTTGTGTGCCAGTAATTTTTTACCTCAGGGATGTGATCATCTGGCTAACATCCGATGGGTGAGCTTACCAATGCATTAATATTCTAGTTATGAACATCTCAGAAGCATACAAGGTATTGCTCAGCAAATACTGGTCAAGAAAGTTGCAAGGATATTTTTCCATTAACTGGTGACAGTTATGGATTCCATACAATGGTAGTAACAACTAGATCCAAGTCCTATTAGAGAGGTACATTAAGTACAAAGTGACTCCCTTGATTGGAGAAAACGAGTCATTAGCTTTCGTCGAACTATTGTTCGGTAATTTCTTTTTAGAGACACAGTTAAGGTGCTAACTTGTAGAGCCATCCCCTATCCCACCAGACACACATTTGGGCCTCCTTCGATGTCCCAATGGAAAAAATTACACTTGTATAGTAGGTATTAGTAGAATAAGTACTAGTGCGACAAGCAATCCCTGCACAAATAAGTTGTCGACCATGTACTTTGACTGATCCAAAACATAGGAGGGCTCTGGATCCAATTGTGTTATAATAGATCCGCTACATAGGAAACATTTTCTCTCTAGTCACTTGGAGTTTGAGTGTATGAAAAACACTGTAGAGTATGAAGCACTCATTTTGGGCTTACAGAAAGCCATTGAACTCAAGGTTGTTGTTCTTAAAGTAGTAGGTGAATTTGAAAATGTGGTGCATCAGGTACACAAGCCTATAAATTGTGTGTCACCATGTCTTAAGTTTTACCAGAAAGAGGTATGGGAACTCATTTCTCAATTCCAAGATTTCAATTTTATTTCAGTGCCAAGAATGCGTAATGGAGTTGCAGATACCTTAGCAAATGTACTTAATAAGATGTTTTCATTAAGGGATATATTTTATATGGATATTTTTTATAAACCGTGTTTCTAAGAAAACATAACTAACTTACTTCTTTTTATGATGATCAAAAAATACTACATTTCATGGCCAACATTGACATCTTTTAGGATGCAACGATAGATGAGGATGAGCACGAGTACACTCTACAGGACACAGCTAGTACAAGAAGAGGAAAACTCATCCCCAATGGTGTGGGATCACTAGAGAAGTTGTATGACTTGCAAAACCATATTTAGGAACTTGTAAATGTTAAGACCGACAGCTCGACATTGTTGCATGAACAGATCAATCTGGGACTGAATAAAGATCTAAAATATGTGAATCTCACTATGTACTGTACATCACAAGAGTGACAAGCTTTTATCCACCTTTTCATGTAGTACCATGATATATTCATGTGGGCGTACGATGACCTTCAGAAATAAAACACATGAATCATGTTGCATATTATACTGATCAAGGAAGGGGCAAAGCCTTCTCTGCAAAAATTGAGGAAATTTAATCCAACACTTGAGTCCCTCATATAGAAAGAACTGGACAAGTTGCTAGATGCTTGCATCATCTATAAAGTACGACAATTGATATGGGTATCCAACTTAGTCCCTTTTAGGAAGAAGTATAGGGAGATCCACTTGCGTGTAGATTTCCTCAATCTCAATCACTCCTTAGACAAGGATAACTACCTAGTGTCATCCACGGAGCACATAGTGTAGACAATATCTAGAGAAGAGATGTTTTCTTTTCTTGATGACTTTCTACATGTAACTGAGTTTTACTAGTATATCCTGACAGACTTAAAACTATGTTCTGTACTAAGTGGGGTACGTTCACATTTCACATAATGTCATTTTGGATGGTTAAAAAAAGTGCAAGATTTCAGCGTGCAATGGGAATTGCTTTCCATGGGCTTATCAGACAAAGGATGGTGGTTTACCTCGATGATTTAACAACGTTCTTAAGACAATGGTCAAACCATTTGCGTCATCTTAAGAAAGGTTTTGAGTGATGCCGGAAGTATAATATATCCTTGAATCTTAAGAAGAGAATTTTTGTAGTGTCCAAGGGTAACCTATTTGGACACATTATTGCTAAAATTGGGATCAAGGTAGATCTAGATAGAGTTCAGACCATCACAAAGATTATTCACCACATAAATAAGAAATCCATGCAGTTTTTCTTGGGGAAGATCAACATCCTCAAAAATTTCATCTACAACAATGCTCAAATCGTCAACCCTATACAAGAGATGATCAAGAAAGACGCAGTCTATAGTCGAGGAAAAATGGAAAAGGATGTGTTTTCCTATACAAAACAAGCCATAGTAGAAGCAACAACACTACACATCCCATACTTCAACAAATATTTCCTGCTCTATACTTTCACTTTTGACACTTCCCTCGCCATTGTACTCACTCAAAAGGATGCATTGAATAATGAATCTCTTTCATGAGTGCGATTCTATAAGGACTAGAGCTCAACTTTCCCACCATTGACAAACAATCTTACACAATATACACTGCGGTGAATCACTTCAAACCATATTTGTTGAAAAACCATTGCATTATCTTTGTTCCACACCCAAGAGTTAGATCACTACTTCTTCAACAAGACTTGTGTGAGAGAAGGGCGAACTAGATTATAGGACTACAAGAGTATGATCTCGACATCAAACTAGTTCACACCATCAAGGATCATGGTCTCTTTATGTTAGTAGTGGAAGTAGTTCATGCACAAGAGGAAGAAGAAGAGTTCACAAGTTGGGAGAAAGAAATAGAAATGTACAATGTTGAGCAAGCATCTCCCACTTAAGACAAAAACTCTATCTACGAATATGTGTGCCAATACCTTGAGCATGGCACCATGCCCTCTAATTTTATTGTGCAATAGAAGAGACAACTTTGACTTAAATATATATCATACCAACTGGTGCATGGGGTGCTATACAGAAATCACCATAATGCAGTATTTCTCAGGTTCCTGGAAGTGAAAGATTCAGATAAGATGTTACGTGATCTATAGAATGGATCAGTCGAGGCACACTTTGTGGGTAACACACCAACAAATAAGTTCACGTGGGCTAGTTCTTATTGGTCTACATTATTCTAAGATGAGCATGCCTATGCCTACAAGTTTCCGTTTTATCAAAAGTGCACCAATAGAAATTGGAAGTTAGCAGCCTAGCTACAACATGTTACAGTAGAAGAACCATTCCAACAGTTGGGTTGGATATCATTGGGGAACTTTTCCCACATTCATCAAAGCAACACTGCTATATCCTAACTGCTACAGATTACTTCATGCAATGGACAAAGGCAGTTCTACTAAAACAAGTGAACGATCAAGAACTCATCAGCTTCCTACAACAGAATATCCTTTCCATGTTTGGCATTCCCAGGTCACTTGTTTTTGACAATGCAACGTAGTTTTATTCATTAAAGATTTATGAGTTTGCATTACAAGATGTTATTCTCTTGAAGAATTGTGCTAACTATTATCTATAGGGGAATGGTATTTTCGAATCTACTAATAGAACCTCATTCACATCATTAAAAATACCATATTCTCATAGCAGAAAAATTGGCACTCCACTCTAGTGAATACTTTATGGGCTAACCGAGTCACACCTAAGTGTTCTCTGAATAATTCTCCTTAATTCTGAGTGTATGGAAAGGAAGCCACCCTCCCATTGAAAATTTTCTTTCCTACTCTCCAGTTGTCCCAAGAATACGAGGGCAAGATGTGTCTTTTAGTTCAACATAGGATGGAGACTTTACAAAAGTTGCAGGAAAAAATGTTGAAAGCAAAAGAAAAAGTTCACTTTGTCAGAACATTATCAAGAGATGGTTTGACAGAAAGTCTGGAGGGAAGACTAGCTTTAGTGTTGGTGACTTGGACTTAAAGTGGGACAAAGCCCACAAGGACATAGGTAATCACACTAAGTTTCCATCCATGTGGATTGGTCATTACACTATTCACGATAAGCTTGACCAATAAACATACCATCTTCAATCACTTGATGGGAAGATTGACTCTCTTCCTATCAATGACCAAGGCTTAAGACTTTATTTTCAATGAGATCTAGGGCCGCACCATGCACTATGTACATATTCTTTTGATTGTTTTTTGTTTTGATTTCTTTTGGTTTTCTATGGTTTTCTTATGTAAATAAGTGTTATGCCTAACTACATTCTGACTTCTAAGTGTGTGTGTGGTTGAAGCTCAAAGAGTCTTGTAACACTACAGCCCTTGGCCAGGCTTGTGCCTGTCTTCCTTGTATTTTGGTTATAACTTTTAGCCGATAAAGTCCTGATGGAAAATATGATCTATCTGTAAGGAAAGTTTTGGTCCAACCATGAACTTGTGTCGAGTTTTAGAACCTCATGCATGCACTTAGTTTTATGGTTTAGTGTTTTGAAGCTTATCCAACCAGTACAAACCAAGAAGGGGAAATTTAAACAAGCGAACGTATGAAGGAACAACCTTTTTTTCCCTCAATAAGTCAGGATCCCTCTTCCGTCCTAAAATTAAATAAGTACTTATGCACAATTCTCTTTAAAATAGCAAAGGTGAAAGAAGATAAAGGCTTCCCGTGCAGAGAGATGAAGCAGGAAACTCCACAAGGGTACCATCTATGCTCATTGGCAATGTATCAAAGCTTTTGCTCTTATGTGACTTCATGGAGGTATTGTCTAGGCCTGCTGGTAGTGGAGAAACACCAGAGATGAAAAGTATACTTTGAAAATTGTAAGCTCACAAGCTAAACTACCCTTCCCAATTCAAAACCATGTGATATGGACAAATATTGGGTTGTGTTAAACTAATAAGGTATCAAGGGATCCATGAAAGTCATGGGGTAAGTAGAGAAAATGAAGTAATATTCATAGTGAATCAATACTTCCTAAAGGGTGAAGGCCCTGTAGTAAAAAGGAACCAAGACAAAGAAGTTGGTATTAAACCAGTCTGGCGACAAGTGTTATATCAACTACAACGCCCTTCAAAATTTTGGCTTACACTAAAATTTTGGAGCCTTCCTTGGTCTTTCCCTTCAATGTTACAAGCACTGGAGCTCATTAAATGAGCTCTCTTAGACTCTTTTCACCCATTTCGCTTGTTTGGCCAACTTACGTCTTCTGGCCTGTTTGAATATTTATCACATGTTTACTTATTTTTTGGTGAGTTCGAAGGTTTTTATTTCTGCATCTAAGTTGTTTTAGCTATGTAAACATTGGTCGCACTCATGCACAAAGTTTCAAGCCTTGTCACACAAGTGTCATCACGGTTGTCTTAGGGTCTATCTCAAGTGTTGTAATTGTCACTATTTATTCCAAATTGTCTCAAAAAGGCATATTATTTTCCTTATTGTTCCGATGGCCTATATTGTTCTGTTGTCAAATATGCTAAGTGTTGGGATGGGGTCCCCTCGGTTAGTTTTGGGGTTAAAAATGCAAGTTTTGATGTAAATGTTGGGAAAAAGATGTAAAGTCTCCACAATTTGTGGATGCGGAGTGCGTAGATAGTTAGAAGTCAAAAATGGTTTTAGCCCCTTGGTTATGTAAACTCAAGTTGGTTTTGAGATCCAACGAAGGTCTATGGACCATGGGATTGTATATAAAAAATATATAAATAAGTGTGTCTTAGAAGATCTAAGAGATAGATAGATAGATATGGAGGATTATGTCTATGTCTGAGGAAAGGGGTAAATAGTAGTAGGTAGATGGAAGGGAAAAGGATCCGCAACTGAGTGCGTGGACCCCTACAATTGATTGTGCTGGACAGTTTTGAGTCTATCACATCATATTGAATATCAGTAAAGAAGACTATTGGAGAAATTCATTTGTTTATCTGTTTATTTATGTTATTTATGTTTACGACATATGTTGTGATGGAATAAATGTTTTTATGAAATATTGATGTATTGATGCGTGACTCAGTTTGATAATTCTTACTAACTATATGGAATGCATGTTAAGTATTTACTCGAAGACTATAATGTAGTTTGTGGTGTTTATTGAATACTTTAGTAGATCTATGCGAATTATGATAGGGTTTCTTTATGGTGCATGTAAGTAGATGTTCCATCTATTAAGGTTCCACAAAGGCCCTTTAAGTGAAGTTACAGTACCAAGCCTTAGGAGGTTACAAGTTTGCATGAAGGAAGATCTAGGGTAATAAAGGACATATCACTGATATTTGGATGTGAAACCTGGTTCCAGCATCCCCCAATACTGCTTCAGTTGATACTTTATCCTACGCTATGCGGGTTGATTCTGAAAGGGCCAGAAGTGTGTGTTTTTTTGGCACAATTAACTCTAAACCTGGGTGAAGACCCCCTAAGCCAACAAATGGTTCTGTTGTTGGGACCAAGATCTGCATAAAGAGATATGTGATGTCACATCATTGGAATCTAACCAAGAAGGAAATTGAGAAGTGGTTGGATAGGAAGATTCATGAATTCGCTATGCAAGAGAATAGGAATCCATGCTTGTCAAAGGAGTAGTTGTTAGATAAATATTTGTACATAGAAATACACGAAATTTTCTTTTGCACCTTCCTGATCGAACTATACAAGTGGATAGCTAAGTTGGTAGATGACCAAGGAAGGTGGAGGCTTGATAGTCCAATAGTGTGGACTTTGGAGCTAGTGTGAAAGCTAGAAGCTTCTGAAGACAAGATTGCACAAGTTGTTGACCATTGGCTTGACCGAATTATTGGATGATTTGTTACATAGTTCGCAGTTGATACCTCAGTCAACTACAACGAAGCAGAGGGATGATTCTTTAAGGGATCGCAAGGTAAGTATCTGAGATATTTCAATACCTGAATTAAGATGATCTTGTGTGAGGAATGGGTTATGCCATTGCCTTGATGTTCGTATCTACACAAAGCAGATGGATATTCAAAAATCGAGAAAAGGTAGGCCCTAAGTATAACCTGGTTATTGGACTTGCTTTGAGCGATGATAAGAGAAGGACACAAGACTCACCATAGAGTGCAGTCCAACTGATAAGAAAGGGTTTTCTATGGATACATCATCCATCCACTCTACCTCCACCTTCACCTCCACAACATACACCTTTGCCCACGGCACCGCCACTACCACCACCATTCAACATGTCAAACTCAATAAAGTTGTCAATTTTCAAGGATACAGGGAGTGAGGATATAGATCAATTCTGGTTTGTTGTGAATTTTTTATGGACCGCACAATAGATCACTGACGAAAACATAAACAAGGTGCACTTAGTTACTGATCTGCAAGATCATGCACTTAGTTACTGATTTGCAAGATCACGCACTAACATGGTATATTATGTATTGTGTTGATAATCATTTAGCAACACTAGAAGATAGTAAGGATGCCTTAAACAAGGAGTTTAGTAAGCCTAAGTCGGAGTCACATTCATTCATTGGATTTAAGGAGATCACGATGAAGCTAATATGTGTGATCCATGAAGGTAATATGCAGCCTATAGATGGCCAGCACACAAGTCATTTATAGCCTCGCTTCTGCCCCACCTTTGGATTGCTTTCTTACAGTAGAAGATAAGAACTCAGGTGGACACCCTAGAAATCAAGACGAGATTGCATGAGACATCTATTCAGGACGCGACTTTCTGATTCCAGTAGATTCACTCGTAGTTGCAGAACCTCTGCTTGGAATTGCAAAGTTTGAAAAAGGAGAAAGAGGCTAGGCTGGAGGTGCACGGGGAACTTTGGTGCCTCAAGTGTTAGAGCCAAGGGCATGATAAATACCACTACCTTGTCTTCGCAAATTATATTACAGGAGGGGGCCTGATTCACCTAAAGCAGGAAGCTCCAACAAGACTAAGTTCAAGGCCTGCGCTATGGTGCAATATTTTCCAGGTGGCTGGAAAACACATAACAGATAATTGTCATTTGCTGCAAAATTTCGTTTAGACACCACAACAACTATTCTGCAATTTCTACAAATTAGTGGACCATGATGAGCGACACTATCGTAGCTACGAGTTGATGATGGAAATAACGCCTACCTATCAAATGCAAGTAGAAACTCGGCCTCCAGATTAGGATGCTCAGGGAGCGTATGGAGAGTATCAGGTGCAAGGATGAGGCTGAGGAGGAGGACCTAGTAGAGATCGCGGTCAGATTATTTTCTATAACTATGGGACACCAGGGCACTACTCGTGGGAGTGTCAGAATCAGACATGCCCGTCCTGCCAATACTGCAGCTAGTTTGACCACACTATTGAAGAATACCATGTGCTAATCGCTAAGGTGCAGGAGAATAAGGTGTACCCTGAAAAACCTATGCAGAACTTACAAATGATGAGATGTGAGCCTCACAAGGAAGATCCAAATGTTAATATCATGTTGAAAAGTTGAGTAACCACCAAGGATGATAAGGGAAAACATCCTAAGGAAGATTGATGGGCTCGCAAGGCCCCAGAGAAGGAATTTGGTTTTGATCTATCGTGTGTGAAAGGAAAAAATTATGGAGGCCAAGAAAAGCCTTGCTGAGGCATCTACCTTAGCAAGTCCAAACAAAGTACTAGAGACGAGTGTGCCTACATAGGTTGATCCCTCTATACTCACCACGTTCTTAGAAAATTGCCTGAAACATCTGCGCGATATAAAGGCTATGAAAGGTGTGCAGGAGGCTATAAACAAGTGTGCTGGTAAAGAAAATGGTCCTGATTGAAACTGTTTTGTACAAAAAATCGGCAAACATAAGGCAAGAATAGGGGGCGAGATGAGGCTCACTATGCAGATAGGAAATTATGAGATGAACTAGGTTGTTTTGGATCTTGGGTCTAACACAAACCTTTTTCCTAAATAAACATGGGAGAGAATGGGGAGACCTTTGGTGCAGTGGTCTCTGATCCAACTAAGAATGGCGAACCAGTAGAAGATCATCCCTATGGGATTATGACATGGGGACACCGTAGATATTGAAGGTGTAAGTGTGCTGGCTGATTTTGAAGTAATAGAAATTGTTGACGACAACAATCCATACCTCGTGCTCCTTGGAATTGACTAGGTCATTGATGTGAATGGATTCATCAACTTGAAGAAGAGAACAATTTCGTATAAGAGGAAATCACTTTGAGTTGTAGTACTATTGGACCCTATAGAAGGACCATGCTATGTTGAATAGGTTTGTGACTATGAAGAAAGTGATGATGATTTGGATCATATTTATAAAATAACTCCATGAGATGAAGAACCCATAAATCACCACACCATTGAAAACCAAGAAAGTAAACATTGGTACTAAAGTAGAGCCAAAATCTGCAAAGATCGGTGACTACTAGGATCATGGCACTGTGGATAAAGTTGCTGAGTTACTCCGCAAGTACCAGGATCTTTTTCCTACCAAATTTTTGGACCTGAAAGGTATCATAAGTGACTTGGGTGTGATGAAAATTACTTTAAAGACAAACTCGAAGCCTATTAAGCAGAGGTTGTATCGCCTTAATTCCAAATACAAGTAAAATGTTTGCTTGGAGTTGGATAAGATGCTTGAGGTAGGCATTATCGAACCTGTGGAGGAATCTAATTTGGTGAGCCCAATGGTGGTTCAAGAGAAGAAACAAAAGGGAGAAATAAGGATTTGCATAGGTCTTAAGAAAATTAATAATTCCTGTGTCAACGACCCTTTTTCGACATCGTTTATTGATCAGGTATTGGATAACGTTGGAGGGAAAGAGGCGTACGCATTCACCGATGGATTTTCAGGGTACCATTAGATCAATATTACGCCAGAGGATAGGAGTAAAATAACATTTGTGACTGAATGGGGTTATCTTTAGTATACTGTCATGCCATTTGGACTCAAGAATGTGCCTACGATTTTCTCTTGCATAGTTATCAAAACATTTAAGGAGTTCATCCATAGGTTCTTAGAAGTGTATTTTGATGGCTGGATGATGTTCAGCTTAGTGAAGTGCCATGTAGAAAGTATGTGCCTAATGTTGAATATGTGCCGCAAATACTATATCGTGGTGAACCTGAAGAAGTTTCTATTTTGTGCCCCCTTTGGGATCTTGCTGGGTCATGTGGTGTGTAAGGGTTGATGGTGGACCCTTCCAAGATCGCATTAATCGTAAATTTAGAGGTCCCAACAAGTATTAAGAAGTTGCACGCAACACTTGGGCATAAAAAATATACCTTGAGGTGATTGTAAAGCCAGGAAGGTTGAATGCAGGACCTGACCATCTCTTGTGGATAAGGATAGGTGAGGAGCCTGCTAATATGGAGGAAGGATTACCTGATGTGGAGCTCTTCACGGTATGTGTAGCAAATAACTAGTTTGTTGATATCATCCACTTTTTGACCACATGAATGACACCAAAAGGATACACCAGTCAACAAAAGAAAGAGTTAGTAGTGGACCCAGTGGATTTCTCAGTAATTGCTGCACATTTATATAAGATTGGTGTAGACAAGATCTTGTGACGATATGTGCCAGATTTTGAGCGAAATAACATAAAGATTCTAAAGTGTATTCTAGGGCATGCGATGCATGTCAATGAATGGGCATACCATTGTGAAGGGATGATTTTCCACTGAATCCTCAAGTATCATTGTAGCCATTTGAAAAATGGGCAATTTATTTCATTGGACCCATTCAGCCCGCAGGAAAAATTATGCGTGCTATATCATCATCGCGACGGAGTAACTAACCAGATGGGTGGAGCCATAATCGGTGAATCATTATACATGGGCTACAATAGCGAAGTTCTTGTTTGAGTATGTGTTAACTAGATTCAGTTGCCCAAAAGTATTGATGAGTGATGAAGGTACGCACTTCCTAAACAAAATGATCAATGCACTGGTTGAAGAGTTATAGGTTTATCATCAGAAGAGCACACTATATCATCCTCAAGCTAATGAGAAAGTTGAAGATTTTAATAAGATCTTGGAGAATGAATTGACAAATATTTGTAATGCATAGTAGAATGATTTTGATGTGCACGTACCCATCATGCTATGGACATATAGGACTACTTGCAAAAAGATGACAAGCCAGACACCTTTTAGATTGGTCTATGACATAGAAGATGTGATGCCTATGGAGTATATTTTTCCTAGTCTATGCATAGCAACTTTTAGGGGTATGACAGCTTGAGCAGCCTTAGAAGACCGACTCATGTGATTGATGGAGCTTGAAGAGTATAGATTCTTGGCTGGATTCCATCAACAAGTACAGAAGGAGTGAGAAAAAATGCGGCATGATTGGCACATCAAGTTGTGCACATTCAAGGTAAATTATTTACTATTGTTGTATGATAGCAAGTTCACCAATTTTTCGAGGAAATTTTAAATGCACTAGATTGGGCCCTATGTTATCAAAGAGATTACAAATGGATGTGCAGTTCAATTCATGAAGCTGAATGAGCAACCTTCCCCAAGAAGAGTGAATGGGAGTCGATTGAAGCCATATATAGGGGATCCAAGTCAATGGGTATATGATGACCAGATAGTCTTAGTGCTCAGAGCAGTTGCAAGGGAGCGCAAGACTATAAACTACACTACCCGGGTTCGACGACTACATGGCAGGTGGGCTCCAGTCAAATGTTGAAGTCACATGCTAAGACTCTGCACAAAGGGAGCTGCACTCTGAAGGAAGGTACCATGCAACACAATAGGAAAGTGACCATTGAAGTCACTGTTCGTGTCTTGACAGTAAAGAGATGGTTAAGAGAGGTGAACTAGTGGCATTTAAGGCCAAAAGCTTTGAAGCTTTGCTGCCAAAACAATATTAATGATCACTTTTTGGAGGGAATGGTTGGATTTGAATTCAAAAACCCCTATAAATAACGCGTGCCAGTCCAATAGAGAACACTTTGAATACTCAGAATTTTTTAGTTGTGTTTTTTGTTGCTTATGAGCCGCTTTTTCTTTAAGGATTTGGTCATGAGCCCTGTGTTTCTACCAGAGTTGACCCAAAAGTTTATCTTTGAAACCATGTTAGGACCAAGCCCTACTGAAACTATGATCACTGGGGGAGATGTTGCATTGGAAGGAGCCACTCCAAAGGTTGTGAGTGTGGAAGCTTCGACGCCTGTGCCTCTGCCTCCGAGGTCACCGAGGCCTATGCCTACACCTATTAGAGAAACCTAGAAGGCAAAGAGTTATAAGCAAGAGAAGCCAGTGCTAGTGCACAAGTTAGCCAGAAAAAATTATGCCACTCAAAAGCATAAGAAGGACAAGTAGCCTGAAAGGTTTGTCAATTTGGAGGCTGAGGAGGGAGAAGGAACTGAGAACATTATCGCTGAGGGAGTGGAGCCCTTTATCAAGTTACCTGATTACATCCCTCCATGCAAGGTGAAGACAAAGGTCACTAAGTACTCGGATTCTGACAAATTCATCATCTCTACACCCCTACTACTAGAGTACATCCCCTTTGAAGCTTCTCACCTCGTGAAGATCCCGTTTCTGAAGACGGAAGACTGGGACCTGACAGACCATGAACGGTTCACTCACCTTGAAAAAAAATACATGAAGTGTGTTCACTACCTAGATTTAGCTGTCATCGAGTTAGAGACAGTGTAATGGATCCGCGAAGTGGAGAATTCCAGGCTGTTGAACCTGCTGTTGGTGCCCCACTATCACCGCAATAATATTAATACGACCTATGTGTGGAAATTACTTACTCTCATGCATGATTGGTGCTTATGGATAGGAGCACTTATACCCATCACGAACATCCTCATCCATAGGATCATGCACCTTGAATCCAACCAAGTATTTTAGGGAAAATGCAAGAGAAAATGATTTGGTGGATAAAATGAAAAAGGAGTTTGAGCTTGTGAAAAAGCAATGCAACTATTCCGTCACATCTATCAATGATCCCGCGGTGAATATTTCCACCCAAGTACTGGCCAGAAAGGTCATGAGGAAGTCTCGTGCGAACAAGGTTCCGACGCCTGTGGTATCATTAGCTGCACAATGTGCGAAGGATGTGTAGTTTAACTGGTCAAGGATGCAACGAATTCCTCATGAATTTCCGCAAGGTCTAGGATGAGAGTAAGCCCTTCCATTATGTGTGGCTGCTACTCTCCATCATGTTGCTCATACGGGAGCTACTGGAGGACAACCAATTTCCTCTATTGAAGGAAGGATTGCCGAAGGCCATGCAGTTCACCTCCCTCGAGGCCACAAGGGACCCCGTGCAGGTCACTGAAACAAATTTCTTTTGGGTTTTAATGGAAATGAGCTTCTGCATGGATATCAACCAGCACCCAAGGTTGTCCCCAACCTTGTATGAGCAGTTGTTAGCATACGCCATGTTTAAAGCTGATTTCCACTTCCTCTACATTCAGGTGTGCAAGGACCGGCAATAGAAATTGTAGGATTTACCATACTTGGTCACAGATCATGAAATTCAATAGGTGATCGAGCACTGGCCAGTAGAGTGGCACACCCCGTCATATTTGGGTGCAACAACTAGTAAAGGCGCTTGCAACTTGGTTGAGAAAAGGAGGAAGGATACAACAAAAAAAGTTGCGCAAAAGTTGGTAGTGTAGAAGGAGAAGGAAGCCACTAAGAAGACTCAGATGGAACAACAACGTGTTGCTAAGGAATAGGCTGAGTAGGAGTAGCACAAATCCCAGAAAAGCGGTAAATCCCCTTCACCTACGACAGACGAGGAAGAACAATCTGAACAGGGCAATAGAGGAGATGAGGGGTAGAGCACCATATTTTGGCTTAGGAAGTGCAAAGAGTAGTAGCAGGATGGTGTCCAAAAAAAGAAGAAGTCAGATAAAATGCAAGTGGATCCCATGACCTTGATGGAGGGTGATCTCAATGAGATCGAAATCAAAGTCAGGGATACTACAATTGAGTTGTTGTAACAGTTTGAGCAGCAGTTAATGCAGATGCTGGGGAGTGTCCAGAAGGATCTACATGAACTATAGATCCAAGCTAGCAAGATATAGCTGGGCACAGGACAAGCGAGCCTAGCAAAAACGAGCCTCGCACTGGGGACAAGTCGGGCTACCGAACTGGTGAGGAAATTGGACCTTTGAAAAGTTGCTCTACTGGAAGGGTGCCTAGGCATTGAGTTAGCTGATGACCAAGTCATACTAAGTACCCTTCAGGACATCATGTTGAACATTACAGCACTCCATAATGAATTTATTCATGCACTGTAGGAATGGGTAACGGAGGAACTGCGAGCATGGGAGCAGCTTGCTATCAACCTGATAAGCGAGTACAGGGTGAACAATGAACAAATCTTCACCAAGAAAATGCAGGCTATGAAGGATAAGGATACTATCTACGTGAAAATTTCTAGGCTGGAGGCCATGGTTTTAGAGGCATGCAAAATAGTGTCAGAGTTGCACATCCCAGAGGACACACAACCAAAGGCTAAGATCTGAAAATTAGCTATAGGAGTGCGCGAAGTGAAGGTCAAAGTCGAGTGAGTTCAATTCAAGTGCAATTAGAATATTATAGAGCTCCAGATTAAATTTTAGCCTATGATTCCACCCAAAGTTAGAGAACAGAGCAGAGCCTCCATCACGGTGAAGATTGCCACTCCAGACGGCACAGTCGTTGATTGCACGACCTTGTTTGAACAAGCGATGGAGTTGGTAACAACTTTGCAGGAAGACCCAAAGTTGTGGATCTTGAATATACATATTCACGAGCATTAGAAGAAATATGATGAGGCCAGGGTGACTACGCGCTCCATTGCTATAGCGTAGCACCTCGCCAAGTTGCAGGAGGGATAGTAGCACCTCGCATAGGTGGAAGCAGCTCAGAAGAAGAAGGCAGTACTTAAGGCGAGGTTGGGACCTTGGTTAGAATAAGCTTACTAAGTATCAACCAATATTCAGGAGATACTTATGGGCTTGCAAAAAACATAGCGAAAGATCAAGTTGGTCGCGGAACGACCAACAAGAGAGTAGCTCATCGAATAAGTCAAGCAGCCAGCTACGCAAAGCGTTTTCGACAAAGTAGTTTTGTAGGTGGATCTGGGGGATCCTCAGAGCAAGATTGCCATGCTAGCCAAGTGACTCAAGGGAGAGTCATGACCGTTGTGTTGGGGGCCTGTTGGGATGGAGTCCCCTGGGTTAGTTTTCAGGTTAAAAACCTAAGTTTTGATGTAAATGTTGATAAAAATATGTAAAGTCTCCACAATTTGTGGATGCGAAGCGTGTAGATAGTTAGAAGTCAAAAAGGGTTTTAGCCCCTTGGTTATGTAAAGTCAAGTTAGTTTTGAGATCCACCCATGGTCCACGAATAATGGGATTGTCTGTAAAAAATGATATAAATAGGTGTCTCTTAGAAGGTCTAAGAGATAGATAGATAGAGATGGATGCTTATGTATTTTTTTGAGAAAAGGGGCAAGTAGAAGTGGGTAGATAGAAAGGAAAAGGCTCAACAACTGAGTGCATGGAGGGATACACTAGAGTTCGTAGCTGATTGCGTGGACCCCTAAAGCTGAGTGCACACAACAGTTTTGAGTTTATAACATCATATTGAATATCAATAAAGAATACTGTTGGAGAAATTCATGTGTTTATCTGTTTACTTCTATTGTTTATTTTTATGATATATGATGTGATGGAATACATGTATTTATGAAATATTGATGTATTGATGCGTGACTCTACTAGATAAGTCTTGCTAACTATACACAATGCATGTTAAGTATGTACACGAAGACTATAATACATTCTCTAGTGTTTATTGAATACTTAATTAGATATGTGTGAATTCTGATCTAGTGTTTCTTTATGGTGCACGTAAGTAGATGTTCCATTTGTTAAGGGTATGCAAAACCCTATCGTAGGCCTTCGTGAAGGTATAAGGTCCATTTGGGTGAAGTTACAGTACCAAGCCTTAGTGGCTTATAGGTCTGAATGAAGGAAGATATAGGGAAATATAGGACATCACACTGATCTCTGGGTGTGGAAACTTGGTTCCAGCATCCCTCCATACTGCTTCGGGTGAGACTTTAGCCTATGCTATGTGGGTTGATGCCGAAACAGAAAGTAGTGTAGGGTTTTGTTTTTCACAATTAACTTTAAACCTAGGTCAAGAAGCCCTAAGCCAACACTAAGTGTGTGATCAAGTTTCAAGTTCCTCACAAATTTCACTTTCCTCCCACACATAACCCTTTTTCTGGAAATCCTCCTGACTGGTCAACACTCTTTCATGAGATGCCAACTCAATTTCACATTGCGTAGTCTTATTCCTCTAGGATGCAACCCTACTTCTAGGAAATAAGCAATGCACAGGCATTATCCTCTGGGGCAGTTGTATTGCACAATTCCAAAGCTGAGCAGACTACCTTCCTCTGTAGAATTGCAAAGTAGCTTCTTCAAGCCTAACCTCAACTGCACATTTCGCAAGATTATTTACCAAGATTCCTCTCTGCCTACTGGAACCTCTCAATGTGTAGAGGCCCAAGCCTGTCTTGCCTCCCAAAACTATGCAAACCTATCTCCCAATGCCCTCCATCAGTCGGGACTCACTAATCCAAAAAACTGTGCATATATGTCCTCTCAGGTCGCTTTGTTGCTGAGTTTTGCATTGTCTCTAAACGCTGTGCAGACCTACCTCCCGGTGTATTGGCTTGCAGCAGACACTGATGCTCTCAACTACACAATAATGTCTCCCAGTGGCCTCTACACAAATTTTCCCAATAGTGAAGACTATGCTTAGGAGTTCCTCAGCCAAGCCAAAGTAACCAGTCTCTGTCCCTATCACGTGGAATTGTGTAATGTGTAGTTACTACACCCTCTTTCCCAACTTATCATTAGTCCCAGTCCCAGACCATGGATAACAATGCATTATCTTAGATTAGGATGTTTATGGATTTGTTGTCATCCTGACATGATTTAGTTGCAAGAATGTGTACATTGTTGGATCATGGCGAGATGATGAAGAAAGAGAAGTAGAATCAAACATGATAGAAGACTCACTTAGAGCTTGATGGAAAAAGAAGCTTATTAAGAACAAGAAAAGAAAGGACATGCATGCAACCATCTCAAGAGACCAAAGATCATTGAAGACCTTGCATCATCAAGCTATGTGGAGGAGAAGAGAGAGCACATCCAAGAAAACATCTATTACTCAGCAAAAACAGTGGCTTGACATTGCCATGTCAACAAGCAAGTTCATGTCAGCAATGTCATGTCAAGTCATGCCATGAATTTTCAAAGGCCACATCACTATTATGGGCCATATTTTTTGGTAAATAGAATGTAATATAAAGCAGAATTTCGATGGACACACATTAATATTAAGAGTCATGTCATTTGAAAAGTCATAGGAAGTTGAATAGTCATGACGAAAGCCTAGAGTCATACGGGTCAAGTATCACCCTTGGTTATATATACCCCCGTCATTGTATATACAAAGATTTTCACCTTGGCTCCTCCCATGAAGCATAGAGAGTTTCAGTGAGTTCTTTAAGGAGCAAGGAGTCGATCTAATGTCCCACTACCAGGGCTAGTGGTGTATGATGTACATATGTGTCTTGGAACATTTTCTTAATATATAAGCTTTTTCAGGCCAACACCTTTCCATACATGACTTTTAGACGTTTGTAAGGTTATTCTTTGAGCATTTGTAATTCATGTTTGTTTCAAACTTATTAAGATAGTTGAACTATTTCAGTGTTTTTAGTGCTTACCTTGTTCAAAATGTGTTGTATTCGTTATCACTATTGTGTCATCCTTATGGACTACTCTACAGGATACTAGATAGACCATTCTCGCTTATTATTTATAATGAATGCCACATCCTTTGTGGACTACTCCACTTGATGGTGGACGAGTCATCCTCTTTACTATGTTTTTAATGACTACCACATCCACTATGGACTATTCTGCTAGGCGTTGGACAAACCTTTCTTGGTTTGTGTGTGTATCTTCCTGGGTGGTACTATTACCTCTCACTTAGAGGTGCACTTTCCCCCCTTTTTTGTAGTAAGAGAATCTAGACACAACTACATTACACATTAAACAGGCATACTCACCTTGCTTTTCGATGATACTAGCATAACACCCTCATGTGTTGAACAACAAGAGCAAGGAAAATATCTAACTAAAAGAAAAATTGGCCATCCTACCAGATGAGACTCTTATAGGAAATGGTGTGAGGACTAATTGGGACCTTGTACTGGGAAGATCCCTTGAATGTTAGCATATCCAACACCACCAATAGGTGGATACATGTTCAAGCAGTAAATTGCACCATTTCTGGACGTTGTAGTCATAATTACTCATCAAGATAGTCATTATTCACATAATTTCCACCTATGATGAACTCTTGTCCTTGTTAAGAGAAATTTAGTAATAACATAGTAACCTCGATGATGTATTCATCAGGAACCTTGGGTGAACTAATTGTTCCTACGTAAAATATAAAGTGATAGTTTCCAACACTAACTAGACAAATAAGTACACTCTCTATAACATTATCATACTTCTCATCTTCTATAGATCCCACATATTTCATCTTCCATTCAAAATCATATTTGGCAGGGGTGACACATTCATATGATATCTTAAAGTGAAAGGGATTTAGAAACATTGAACGATCGTCTAGAACTCTAACATTTGTAATATTGAGGGCCCTCATATGTATCCAAGGCCTTGAATAACTTACACTCATCTCACCAAACAAATTTTGGACCCTTAATACTTGTGAAATTTTTCAACCCCTCTAAATCAATCAACCAACACAAAAAGATTTAAACCTATATACCTTGCAATCAATTTCAAATGTGTATCAAAGCACAGATGCAAGCCTTGTTGGAAAAATATATCATGTACCACATACACAAAAGAGATAAAATTCTATCTAGGGGAGCTTGAATTTCTAGGTTAAATATTTGACCATAAAATTGTAGGTCTTTGATGTAATACTAACCTCAACCCCATGCTACAAACTAAACTAAAATGCTTGTTAATGAAAATAGAGATGTCACTTATATTTATGCACATAATTTGCTTCACACAACCTACTTAACTTTTTTAGGCTAAAGCTCTTCGTCATAATTAACCAAAAACCATTCTCCCTAATTCAATTGGCAGGACCCAAAACTCAAAAAAACCCAATCCACTTCTGACTTATGATATATTTTTATTAAGTAACAAGAACATTAATCTAAGCCATATTTAGGTTTTAACATTTGTAAAAGTATATGAGAATCCAACAACTATCTACAATAGGAAAGACTAAAAAGTGAACATGGTATGTATGTAAATGTAATTAAATATTAACCTTATAGAATCCACTAGATAAAACAATATAATTTTTATGGAATGTTTTGTAGTCATTTTCCATTTTCTTTATGAATTAACACCATATCTTCATAAAAGTTGTATTTTATTTAACTTCCATCAACCGCTAATGAAATTTTTCCTATAAATTCATACCACATCCATAGCAAATCCAAGTTATGGTGCTTCCATTTTCTTTTATTATCTATACTAGATATTGTGGAATGCAGCCAAAAGTGAATTATTTTTTAGGGTTTTTGTAAGCATATCACAGATGTGGTGGAGAATATAGTAACAAAATTTTATTAAAAACATAAAAATAATAAAATTTGGAAGAGTTTATACAACACCACACAAATAAACATATAGGATGTGCATTAATTTTATTTTTGCTTGTAAGATCTATCTTAGGTAGTTCATTATATGGAATTTAAATTCAAAGGGCGCATAAGTCCTAGAGGTTGAACCTAGGCTCTGAGACAAAGTGTGGGGACCTTTCCTAATTACACAATAAACATATTATTAAAAAAACAAAACACATAATTTTCTCTTACGACTGATGCAATACACAAATCATTTAATGCAAAAAATAAGTTATGCCTTCAAAGTCACCGAGTTACAAGCATGATAATAAATGGGAATTTGTATTTATTCATTAAATCATGATTTGAATAATAAAAACTAATGATAATAATATAAAATAGTTTAATATCCATATTCAATAATGTTTCAACTACATGTCGTTTGTTATGTAACCAGATCACAAAAACATAAGAAAATATATATCACTAACTTTAAAATAAGCCTTTTCTGAGGGGGAAACCTCGTTTTGCATCACATAAATGTATAATTATTGGATGATTCAAATGGAAAGAGATCGTTGTTATATATAGGAGTTTAAAGAGTCAAAATATAATTGGGTCCTATATAACAATCATAATGTGTGGGCTCAACAATAACAATAATGGGTTATTGTGGGGCACACCAATAACAATATGGTGACTACACTAGTATTATAGGAACCTAACATGCCCCTTTCCTTAAAAAAATTGTTTTCCTCAATGCTTCAGTGGTTTTGGATGCTTTTGTATAAAATTCTAATCCTCCCATGCGGAATATTCAATGGGTAAGTTCCTTCACATTATGAGATACAATGGAATTAATCGATTTCATAGCTATCGTATTTGTGTTTCTTTGATTTCTCTATGCTCCAACATGATTTTTCCTCCCTCATAAAGAATTTGCGATTTAGTTTGGAATGGGAGCTTGTCATGTATAACCTTCTTTAGGCATGAAACATTGAAAACTTGGTGTATTGGCGAAGATGAATGCAACTCCAATTTGTATACCATAGTACCAATATTTTGCAACACCTTATAAGGTCCATAATACTTGGGTGATAATTTATTATCCTTCTTCAATTCCTTGAGGAACATTTGTTTTTATGGTTGTAGTTGTAAAAATACATAATGACCCATATAAAAACTTCTTTTACTTTTATGCTAATTTACCTCTTGTTTTATTCAATTCTACGCTAGAGTTAAGTTATCCTTTAAGAGTTGGAGAACTTCTTATTGATGCTAGAGGTGATCTTTGATCGGCCTCTAAATTAGACATAAATTAAGGCCTATGACCATCCTTCAGCACATTAAACCTCTATTTCTACATTAGATAATGTATTTTTAACTTTAGTATATTCATTACGAAGGTTTATGAATAATAGGATATTTGTGTCTAATATTATTTATTTATGTGGAATATTATGAGAATATTGGGCAGATTATGAAGATTTGGAGGAAGAGATAATTTAGGCACTTTCTCCCCACTATAGGAGGATCAATGATAAATAATAGGTCAACAAGATATTATAGAATTATGTCACAAATTGTGGAACTCCAATGATTGAGGAAATCTAGGAATGTGTTCCCTGCCATTTAATGTAGATTCCAAGTATTGGGACCAGATCTACTAATCAAGGGATTCTGGTGGGGAAATATTACTCCATTCATGGGGAATGATTCCTAACAATTTTTTATATGTATAAAGTCTAATTGGCCTTTAGGGAGAGATTTTCATTAGTGTTCTTATGGAGCGAACTTGTATTTTTGTAGCTCCATTGTATTTTCTTGTAGGGATGCAATTGTATTGAAGAAAATAATGAATATTGGTGTCATGTTCAACTTATAAATCTTGTTCTCCTCCATACGTCTCTAATTTTCCTTGGGCTTGGCCATCCCAGGAGCCTTATATCCCTTTAGTATCATTTTCTTTCCTTCTTTTCACTTCTTATTCACATGCATATATTGTTTTTATTTCTTTTTATTTCTGCATTTAGTATTAATGATTTCTTGTTGTAGGATTGAATTAAATGGTTGATGTAAGTTAATTTGTAGGCTCACAAGAATTAATTCATCCTTGGAAAATCTTTGTAATTTCATATTAATCATTGAGATGCTTGGATTAGTCTTCTTATTCCCAAATCTAGATTTCTTGAACTCCTTTGTGGCAAAGAACAATAAATATATGCCATATTTTAGAGCATGCTAACGAGCTTCAATCGAGTTGGTTCCACTTGAATTAGATCACAAAAAAATTATATTTCATAACAAAAATTACCACATTGCATTTTCACTTGATTAGGTTAGGCATCATTTATATTTACTAGCTCACTAGTTCTCAAATTTCTAGATTTTCGACTAGTAATGCTTTTCTATTTTTTAGCATGGGTTAACAAAGGTCTTTTTGAGTGATTCCACTTGGAATAGGGACCTAATACATCCTAGTTAAGAAAAAAAATTGTCCCATCAAATTTGGATGTGGTTTGCTTGGTCCTTCATTGAATCATAATTTTGAATAGTTAATTTGTAACATTCAGTAGTAAATTAGGGGATCTTGTAGGAAATCACTGTAGCATCCTGTAGGAAATTACTGTAGCATCTTGTAAGAAAAGCTTGTTTTGAGCCCAAAATGAGAAATATCATCATTGAATCTGGGATTAGGCATCTACTTGACCTCCATGCCATTAAGACCATTTTAACCCTCTTGCTCCACCCTTGTCTCCCCTGCTAAAGATCAAGGAAATACTAACATTTTCATTCATAAAGCAAAAACATTTAACAAATGAGTTCTTTGATATTTAAACTTGCACACAGCAATTATTACTCTCTAGATCAGATTTCATGCTCAGATAGTTTAAATCATCACATGTGATAAATATGGTTAAGCTAGGTTTATTTTACATTTAGTTCATGATCTTTATGTAATTAGAATGGGTTTCTTTCCTTGTAGTTTCTTTCTTGCAATGGGTTAAGGTTCCATTTGAAAGATTTCATTTTCTACAATTAGTTTAGGATTTGGCTTTAGTACATGCACGCCATTACATCATGACATCAAAGGAATAACACAATGTGTGCCACACATATAGTACGGAGACCTCTTAAGTTTGTATGAACCCCATGTTGATAAATAATGTCGATAGCGTTGCGAGTTGCAACATTCTTGTTGTAATACAAAGGCTCATTACTTTTTGGTGCCGTTGTTGGGGAGGCATCAAAGTATGCATTGTTTTCTTCCTTAGTTGATTCATTTCTTTTTACTTTTTGAAAAAACAAAAAAATAATTGCATTAGGCATACTTCATTTCAAAAATAGGAAAGTGCACTGCATTAGTGTTTTCATTCAATCATAAAAACAAAAAATATCCAACACCAACCCACCCCCCCATTTGATCACGTGGTGCAATAAGAGCCACATCGCCATCCACTTTTCCAGGTGCAAGAAGAAGAGATGGCAATGACTCTACAAGAAATGGATGGAGATGGCGACAATGAGGAATACGCTCTTAGATTTCCCATTCAAGATATTAATGGTAGAAGGAACATGAAGAACATTCCTCCATCTTTTCTTCCAAAATTTCATGGTCTAAGGTTAGAGGATCCAGAAACCTTCCTCTTTGAATTTGAAATTTCTTTCAGATCTTATGGTTACTTATTAAAAACACAAAAAAATGAGATTGTTTCATGCAATGTTGAAGGATAAAGCTCTTAAATGGTTCATGAGTTTAGGAACTAATTCAATAAGATCATCAGATGATATGCTAAAGATATTTCTAAAAAAATATAAAGATCATGATCTTAAAGAAGAAATATTTAGAATGAATCAAAGAGAATATGAGAGTCTAGAGGATCGAATAGAGAGGTTTATGTATAACGTTAAGAGGGGAAAACTACATCATTTAGGATCTGAGACACTAAAAACCATCTTACATAGAGAAATTAGGAATGCATTTATAGATCTCCTTAATCTCATGAGTAGAGGTGATGCATATAAATTATCATTTGAGGAAATTTTTGAAACATGCAAACACATATCAAGAGGAAAAGAAATAGTAGGTAAATCAACATCAAGACCGGTAAGTCAAGCTAAACTTGGAAATTTGTTTGATGATTTTAAAACAGAAATTCCTAGAAATCTAACAAAACAAGTGGAAATGTTAAGAATGCAAGATGAAGGAAAAGAAAATGTTGATATTTGTTTTGCAAAATCACATGATGTCAAACATTGTCCATCATTACCAAGGTCGAAGGATGTTTACTAAGAGGACTATGGAGAAAGTGAATCACCAATGTAGCTATGTTATGTAGCTCCAATAGCCACCTCAAAGTAATTGGAACACACCCTTTCCTTGGGAACATTTGCCATCTCAACCCCAAAACCAATATTGGCAACAAGGTTGGTAAGGAACTTATGGGAGCTACCCACAATATCCTTAGTATTTTCCTCAATATCCTCCATACCCAACTCCGTGTTATCCCTACCATTCAATCGACCATAACCACAACCCCAACCACATCCATCTCAAATATCCACTCCCACTCAACTACCTGTACCACCATTTCCAAACCCACACATTGAAGTAGCTCAGACCACTTACAATGTTGAGGTACAACACTTCCAAACATCTCCTCTTGAGATCAATGTTATTCACCATAACTCAGGAAGAGTATTGTAAAAAAGAGATGATTTTGATATCATTGAAGGACCACATCTAGAAAAAGAAGATTCAAATGAGAAGACCAAAGAATCATGGGCTGCACTTGATGAAGACTAGACATCAAAATCAAATATTGAGAATGCTCCCTCATGGTTACCATCAAATCCTCCATGTATTCAAGAGAACAATCAACAAAAAGATGAAGATTTGAAGGTCATGATAGAATAAGACATGAAGAATGATCTAGACAAGCAAGAAAACCAAGGACATCAAAGCTATATTGAGGTTTAGTTCCAGAAAATAAACAAGTTGGAGCATCACTCTCTTCTTTGATTATTATTGATCCTTTCAAGGTCAAATCATCTGGTCTCTAAAATCCAGGTACATGTCAAAGCATACATGTCAAGCCTACACATCATTTTGTCTGTCATCTTGATATGCACATGGCTCCATTGGAAGTATTCTTATACATGAAGGTATTTTGTTTTTCAAGTAGGGTAGGGTAACAATTTTTTTTGAAAAATAAGAGAAAAAAATAAAATATCGGGTGAAAGCCTCCTTCAAGGCACCTCAGGTTGGCTCATTGATTGAAAACCCCATGAAGTGGTCAATGGGTTGGAAAAAAGGAAAATAAGAGAAAAAAATAAAATATCCTAGGTGAAAACCTCCTTTGAGGCGCCTAGGTAGACCTACTAGTTGAAAACATCCTTGAGGTGGCTAGTAGTCCTAGAAGAAGAATAAAAATGAAAAAATAAAAAATCCTTGCTCCATGTATCTCGTTGATGAATGTAGATGCTCTCCAACATCTACAAGGAACAAGAACAAGTTGGTACCAGAAGAAAAAAAATTGGTCAAGCCTAGTCAAATGAATTCAAATTTTGACTTTCTCCTCCTCTGCTCAAATGCTCCAACAAGGCCAAGGCCATGCCAATTCATCACCCTCATATATTTCCACCATCCACCCATCATTCTCAAGCTTCCACCATTCAATTTGTTTCTTTTCCTAAAAAACTACAGGATGCTCTTTTTTACTACAGGATACAAAAATACATAGAGAACAAATTTGTTTTTGCCATAACCTGAAACCCATGCATCCATTTGTGACATTGTTTCAGGGGGGATATGCATATGGATGCTAGTAACATGCTCATGCAATTTCAACAAATTCCAATGCACAATTTTCGAGAAATCAACCTTCATCACCTACAACCATTTTTACATTTTCTCGTTATTTGTGCATCAATTTAAAAATTAGTTTCATGGGGAGATGCATATGGATGATGGTCACATGTACAAGAATTTTCAGAGAATTCCAGTGCACAGTTTCCAAGAAATCTACCTCCATCACCTTTAGCCATTTTTAGTTTTTCTTGAGATCTGTGCATCCATTGACCAAACGTTTCTTATGGGGAGGTGCATAATGATGATGGAAACATGCTCAAAAAGTTTCAAGTCAATCCATTCTATCATTTGGGAGATGTGGAAAAAAAATGTAGGCTACACAAGGTTGTCCTAAAAACCTACAGGATTCACTCAAAAATTATAGGATCCTACAGGATATAGAATAGCACCTACAGGATTAGCAGTGAGCAACTTTAAACGGGATAAACAAATGTTGGCTTCATCAGAGAGTGATAAAGAGGTAGGAATTGATCTCTCCCACTTTTTTCCAAGTGAAAAGAATATATAAAAGCCTTCTATTGTGTTGAAAGCAATTGTAGTCTAGGGGAATTGTATACACAAAATTTTCATCTGAGATTCCTCATCCATTAAATTTGATAAGGAGACATATACAACCCTCCAAATCCATCAGAGAAACATGACATGGGGATTTAACAAGAGGGAACCCACAAGCATAGGGAGGATTCATCAACCACACCAACTAGTACCTGCACATCAAGGAACAATGTCAGAAAAAAAGAGAAAAACACATGCAACAAATAAAAGCAAGGATTTCACTCTCCAACGAACAACATCTATAGGAAAGCCATCATGTAGGTACAAGTATGAAAATTCTTGACCTCTTTTCTTGAGCATATTATAGTTAGAAATTTGTTGTTAATGCATGAGAGATGAGGTTTTATAAGCTAAGGATGGGTCAGTAGTTTCAGCCGCCTTCAACTAGTTAATTTCAGCTCACTCCCTCACACATGCAATGTTGAAAAGTCAAATTATGAAGGGTGATGATTTCAAGGAATGGGGACAGCAGTTAAAAGAATAAATTTGTACAAAGGCCAAGTCACCACAACACTCCAAGCCCTCCATCCACCTCATATTCACTATCTATTAACCATTCATCCATCCCATCTCATTCTTGAAAAGAAACAAGCATAACATCCTCTTCATTTTCACAAACCTACACTACTCCCTTTGAGCCCTAGCATCATCATCCAATCTCTCTTCATCATTTCTCATCACTTCCATATAGTCATAAGACCCTGAAAGAGGAGGAATGACTACTATAGGAAGCCATAATGTTGCTACAAGAAGGAAGAAATGAAGAAATTATGATAAACCCGAAGATGGTAGAGCTTAAGAGAGAGCTAATCAAAATAGAGAACTCCAAGGCCATTAGGCAGTCATCTAGGCCACAAGAGAGAAGAAGAAGGCAACAAAAGGAAATGAGGCATTCACCATCAAAACAAAACTCAAACTGCAGTGATGAAAATATGTTTTCCAAGATGTCTCCAATCTCTTTCTAGCTTTTGTCCAAGGCCTAAAAATGGGAAAAAGGCATGGGACTCAAGTTCAGGGCCTATCCTAGGCTCAGGATATCATTTATGCTGAAAAAGCGTTTCTTATATTTTTAACAATGTTTCCTGTAGGTTTCTTGTATGTTTGACAAGAGTTACTACAGGATGTCCTAGTTCTCATCGAAATGCATTTTGGAGATGTTAGAGGTGTCCAAATGGTGGAACATGGTAGCAGAAAGTTGATAATGTTGTGGAAGACCTTCCCAAACTGAAAAATATTCAAGAACCCATCTTGAACAAAGGGAAGAAGGCAAGCTAATGGTCTCAAGGAACAATGGTTTTTCTTTGCACAAATATGTTTTCGGGCTTTTCCTTGAAGAACTTGAAGCCAATATTCTTAATGCACAAGAGAGAAGCCGTTGGGACCATGGATGAGGCACACTCAAGTCACTAAGGTGCTCAGATGATGAGCAACACTTTCAGCAGGGAGGTATGATGGGCCTCTAAATTAGACATAAATTAAGGCCCGTGCCTCTAAATTAAAACATAAATTAAGGCCTATGACCATCCTTCATCAAACTAAACCTCTCTTTCTGAATTATAAAATTTAATTTTAACTTTAATATACTCACTACAAAGGTTTATGATTAATTGGCTATTTGTGCCTAATATTATTTATTTTTTTGGAATATTATGAGAATATTGGGCAGATTATGAAGATCTGGAGGAGGAGATAATTTAGGGACTTTCTCCCTAATATAGGAGGATCAATAATAAATAATAATTCAACAATATATTGTGGAATTATGGCACAGGTTGTGGAACTCCAATGATTGAGAAAATCTAGGAATGTGTTCCCTGTCATTTAATGCAGATTCCTAGTATTGGGGACCAGATCCACTAATCAAGGGATTTTGGTGGGGAAAGCTTCCTCCATTCATGGGAAATGATTCCTAATCATTTTATATAAGTACCAAGTTGAGCTTTCCTCTAGGGAGAGATTTTCATTAGTGTTCTTGTGGAGAGAACTTGTATTTCTGCAACTCCATTGTATTTTCTTCATGGATGCAATTGTATTGAAGAAAGTAATGAATATTGGTGTCATGTTAAGCTTATAAATCTTCATTTCCTCTATATATCTTTAATTTTCCTTGGGCTTGGTCATCCAAAGAGCCTCAGAGCCCTTTTCTATCCATTTTTTTTCTTACTTTCACTTCTTATTCACATGCATCTCTTGTTTTTACTTCTTTCTATTTCTACATTTAGTTCTAATGATTTCTAGTTGTAGGAGTGAGTTAAATGGTTGATGTAAGTCCTTTTGCAAGATCACAAGCGTTATTTCATACTTGGAAAACATTTGGAAGTCCATAGTAATCATTCTGTTGCTTGGATTAGTCTTCTTATTCCTTGTATCTCTCCTTCACTTGTTGGTGGAATTCACAATTCAACACAAGTCTATCTCTGCCATACTTTGTCTAAGGCAATGTTCGTAGGAATTTCATCCTTTACACTCACACATGTATATTTATTAACTTAAAAAGAAGAATAATACTTAAACCATACATAGACATACAAAATTCAGATAACACGCATATTTCGATTATATACAAAACTCGATTACAGGCTAAGGCCTCATAGCTCGAACTCACGAATTGCCCTATGGCTACATTGTGTACTCTCTATCTATATGTTTTCACACAACATAGACTCTCTTATATAGGAAATTAAAAAGGGATGGATCATCTAAGATCCACAATTTCCTCCCACAAATTGCTCAATCAAACCCCTAAATATCTCTATTCGCATACATGCTAGATAATTCAATTTAATCAAGCCTTCTAGAGACTTATCAATTCCCTCAATTTATATCTATTTAAAAAAAAATTAGCCCAGTTTACAATGATTTTCCACATTTCCCCTTTCATAGCTTTGAATTTAAATTTTGATTAAGCATGGTCAGATGGTCCCACATCCCTTTATAGATTTGAAAATAGAAAAATATTTCTTCTACACATTTAAATAATTTAGATCAGCACCTTGAAAATTAGGACTAAAGAAATAGATGGATGCTTAAATTTGTCGACCACTAAGTTGTGTTAGAACAACAGTATAAGACATTTGAGAAGCGAGAGTGTACACGATGATATGATTATGTTATGAAACCAACTCACAAAAAGATAGAAAATATAATTGAACACCTTAGAATTCAACGTCTTCGAGGGGGAACATCATTTACATTATACAAATGAACAATCCTTGGATGATACAAATGACAAAACCTTCTTTCTATATATAGGAGTCTAAGGGGTCACAATATATCCAAGCCGACCTAACAATAATAATATAAATGCACAAAAATAGCAATAGAGGGATTCTATGGGGCAAAGTAATAACAATATGGGGACAATAGGGGCACAACAATATTAATAAGGGATACAACTACAATAGTAATGGGGGCATCAC
>APFE031683026.1:147278-178796 GCA_000404065.3 Pinus taeda
GGGAAGGTGTATGAACATCTGGATACAAGTTTTGCTAATGATTTGACCATCCAAGAGAAATTGGCTTCAAAACCCTAGGAGAGGGAAATGAACTTGCCAAGGCACAACTGAAGCATGAACAAGATGTAAAATGACTCATTAGACGCTGAGATGATAATCAAAACCCTATGAATGATGATAGACTCAGCTGAATGATGACATGGATGGGCCTTTGGGCAATTTTAGAAGGAGTTAAAGTAAGCCCTAGACCTAATGCCTAGTGACCAAATTTTGCTTGAAAACTTTTTGAAATGACAAAATTTGACCTTAACACTCTGAAACCACTTTGTAAGATCATATTTGATCACTGAAGGAAGGCTGGAAAGACTGACACTAACAGACCCAATAATAGTTTGGCGAACCCAAAGACGATGGGAAAACCTACCCATGGTTTTGTGCATGGGTTTTTCATATGGTTTTGGACCTGGTGGTTTTCCACCCATGGTATTTTGTAGATCTGGTCAAGGGAACTATGGTAATGTTCTAATCCAAGGTAATTTTTGTATAGGGTTAAAACCTACATTTGGTATCCAAGAAATTTTGGCTTCAAGGGACACCTTTGCTACTGAGGGTTTTTTCTCGAGCATATGGTAGAACCTATTTATTGGGATATATACGGGATCGATTCTTGCGGTGAAAAAATATGGCGAACAGTGGAAAGATAGAGATCGAGCAATTTAATGGTTAGAGTTTTGAGTTGTGGAAGCTTGAGGTGGAGGATTTGTTGGTGAATCGTGATTAGTGGATTACTGTAGATCTAGGCATGGCACCAATAGGAATGTCGACAGAATACTGGGCGAAGTTAGATTGGAAGGTGAAGAGCACAATATGAGTGTCTCTCTCATATTTAGTATTGTTTAATGCAGTGGAAGCTACAATGAAGGCTTTGTGGGACAAGTTAGGAAATGTGTATCAATATTACATCACCACTTAAGTGAAATCATAAGATTTGTTTTTCAAAAAAAAAAATTATTTTTTTAATCATTCACACAAAAATTCAAACATTTATTTCTACCCTAAGTTCTTTAACAATTCTGTTGGAAAGCGAGTGGTGGAGCAGGGCTTTTACATGCTCCTATACGTAGGTTCTTACCTTCCGTTTTTAATACCCAATTCTTTCCTAACAGGCACTCATCAGATGCACACTACTCTTTAAAAATGGCTACACTCTCCCCGGCAACAGCACCAAAATGTCGAGCGATAAAAAGGTGTCTTTTTAACTCCTAATTATCTTCACATTAATTGTCAACCCAGGGACGACTTTTTATTTCAAGAGTGTACTCAGTCTCAGGTGGCTATTTACTCAAGAGTAATGTTTTGCTGTATAGTGCTTAAAATACAAAAGTAAATGAATGCTTGAAATAAAATCTAATTAAAACAACAAGAAACTCAAATGCTCTGTAATTAAGTCATTCACTCAAACAACCATCAATTGAGGATACAGTAGTAATAACTCATTCCTCTAGAGATTGATGCAATTGAAAAGGCACTCAAAAGAAGGATCATCAAACTGGGAACTAGACAGCATATGTCAATGTTCACTACAATCTCAGACCTTCTTCACACCAAAGCAATGATGATTTTCGAATGACAAGAAATGGAACATCTTCTACTTCTATAAATAGGATTGAACAAAAAAACTCTATCCTATGTAAATGAATGCAGCAATAATTATAATCTTCAAGAATTAAATTGAATGGAAAACAGAAATGGAACAGCAGATTATCAAAGATAAAGTATAGAACAGTGGATTAAATCTGAATGTACAACAACCCAAGTCAAGCACGCAACACACCTATCATTAAAAGGGACAGTAATCTGAGCTTCGATACAATATGCATGAATCAAGGCCATGAAATAACAGCAATTGTAATGGAACAATAATTGTTTCAAAACAACAATGATAATAGAATGGCACTTCCGAATAAACAACAGTCACGATTTAAGAATAAATCATACGGTAGTACCAATTCAAGAATATACAGCATGGTTAACTTGTAATCTGTAAGGAACAACGATGCTATATGATTTGTAAAAATAAACAATAATGTGATGTAGGGTTAGAATCATAGCATCCCCGTTGTAAGTAACAATAATATTCAATCAAGTATAATAGAGTTGATATGTGAAACAGTAAAGCGCTTCAGATTACTGAGCAGAGTAAAAGAAAGAAATCAAACCACACATGAATCGTAAAGATAAAATACAACAACAGTGTGCTCCACCAGAGGCTGGGCCCTTAGCTACTAGCAGATGTTGCTGGGCTACTTCAAATGAGAAGAATGAACAACAACTCCCAAATCATATATTAATCATCAAACTATGAAATCATTGCAACAGTTGAAGCTTTGAGAATTACAACATGCAATAATCCCTTTTTCCTCCTATCCTATCATGAATCATGAATCCTTAATTCTGAATTTCCAATTCTCAAATCATAATTCTGAATCCATCATTCCCAATTCTACATTCTCTCAACCATCCTCAATTCTGAATCTCTAATCCTCTATCCTTTTTCCACCCCCCTCTCTGATCTCTGTTTTCATTTAAATAGAGAGAGATCAGAGAGCAGTTACAAAAGAGATAATTACAACATGATTTCTTTTACAAAATTGGATTGTTTCCAACCAATTGATCAACAAGAAAATATATTTCAATCCATCCTTCAACAACAGCAAGGCGAATTTGGCTTTGCAGCTGAGATTTGGGAAACAGCCACACAACAAATCTAAGAAAATCATGCTCAAAGAACCCTTCGGTTCTCTCAATAAAAGCCGAATTTGGGCAAACAGTTCTTCGAAGAGTTAGTTTGGTCCGTTCTGGACAAAACCCATGTTCCGGATTTTCCAGATTCTTCTTCATTTTCCCAGAATATCAACCCCAAAACTATCACTTCTTATTCCAGCGAATTTCTGAGTTGGAATATTTAATGATCAAATCTTCAATCTGGAAATTATCTTGGAGGCTAAAAATAATGAATAATGTTACAACCAATTTATTAAAACTATCATTGACAAAATCATGCATAATCATCAATTTATTAGAAATAAAGGAGAATAAATAATATTCATCCATAAGAGCATAAATCATTATTAAATGGATTTATATAATAAATTATAATAAATGATATGATAAAGAAGAGTAAAAATGGATAAAATAAGTGTTAAAAAGTGGTCGTATTCACGGCCCAACAGAGGGTAAAAACCCTTTTTTGACTCCTAACTAACTACACTCTCTGCATCAACAATACATGGAGACTTTACATCTTTTTGTAAAAATTTACATCAAAACTTGGGTTTTTAACCGAAAACTGACCCAAGGGACCCCATCCCAACAACCCCCCAACATAAAGGTCATGACTCACCCTCGAGTCACTTGGCTGGAATGGTAATATTGTTGTGAAGATCCCCCAACTCCATTTTCACAACTTCTACCTCAGCAACACTCTATGTAGCTGCCTGCTTCACTTGTTCGACGAGCTGCTCCCTGGTAGGTCCTTCGTGGCTAGCTTGATCTTTTGTTGTGTGAGCTACAAGTTCTTTAGCTTCTCCTGAATGTTGGTTGAGACTTGGTAGGATTGTTCCAACCAAGGACCCAACCTGGAGCTGCTTCCCCTCTTGCAACTTGGCAAGGCGTTGCGCTGTAGCAATTGAGTGCGACGTCGCCCTAACCTCATCATACTGCTTTTGGAGCTCGCGAATATCTGTATTCAATATCTGCAAGTTGGGGTATTCTTGCAGGGTCATCACCAACTCGATTGCCTATTCAAATAAGGTTGTGCAGTCAATGACTGTGTCATCGACAGTAGCCATCCCTTCCTTGATGGTGGCTTCGTGTTGTTCCTTGACTTTGGGCAAAGTTAAAGGCTGTGATTTGAGTTGCAGCTTCGTGATTTTCATTTTGAGTTCAAATTGAACTCTTGCCACCTCTTCTTTTGCATCGCGGATACCTGCAACTAGTTTTTGGATCTTGGCCTGGGGTTGTGCATCCTCAAGTATGTGAAACTTCGGCATTGTTTTGCACGCCTATACAATCGCGATCGCCAATTGGGAGCTCTGCTCTTGGATAATATCCCTTTACTTTAGGGCCTGCGTCTTCTCGGCAAACATTTGTTCATTTTTCACCCAGTACTCACTTATTGAACTGAGAGCGCGTTGCTCCTGAGCTCTCAGTTCTGTTGTCACTTCTGTCTACAGCGCATGAAGAAATTCGTTGGGGAGCGCTGCAATATTGAGGTCAATGTTCTTCAACGTACTTATGATGATCTTGTCATCAATTGATTCCATGCTCAGGGACCCTTTTGGCAGAGCAACTATTCTAAGGTCCATTGTCCTTACCAGTTCCGCAGCTTAACTTGTCCTCGGTGCCAGACTCTTCTATGCGGTGCTCACTTGACCTACGCCCCCCTGTATTTTGCTAGTTTGGATCTAAGTTCGTGTATATCCTTCTAGACATTTCCCAACGACTACATGTATTGTTGCTCGAATTGCTGTAATAGTTCGGTTGTAGTGTCGTGCACCTTGTCATCGATCTTGTTGAGATTGCCCTCTGTTAGGGTGATGGGATCCATCTTTGCTTTAGCCGACTTCATCTTTTTGCGAGAACCCTCCTACTACTCTTGTTCTCTACACTTCCTTAGCCTAAATGGGGTGCTCTGCCCCTCATCTTCGCCACTGCCCTGTGTAAACTGCTCTTCCTCCTCGGTTTCGGGTGAAGGGGATTTGCTGCTTTGCTTGGAGTCACACTGTTCTTGTTTAGCCTGTTCCTTTGTAACACGCTCCTTTTCTATTCGAGCTTTCTCTTGGATTCCTTCTTCTGTTGCACGACCAACTTCTGTGTTGCCTTTTTTGCTGCATCCTTACGTTTCTTCTCAGCTGAGCTTCCCGTTCCTTTGATGGTGCCAGCATATAAGTCGAACATGGTGTGCCAACCTGTCGGCCAATGCTTGATCACTTCTTGTATGACATCATTAGTGACCAAATATGGCAAATTGAACCACTTCTGCTGTAGGTCCTTCTACGCTCAAATGTAGACATGGTGGAAATCTGCCTTGAACTCAACATACATGGACAATTTCTCATACAAGGTTGGGGATTACCTTGAGCATTGGTTGATGGCCATGTGGAAGCTCGCTTCCATCAATACCCAAAAAATCTTCGTTTCTGTGACCTGAGTGGGGTCCTTAGTGGCCTGAAGGGAGGCAAACTGCATGGCCTCTAGAAATCCTTCCTTCAATGGAGGAAACTGGATATCCTCCAACAGATCCCATGCGACCAACACAATGGAGAGTAGCAGCCACACGTAGTGGAAGGGATTTCTCTCATCTTGGACCTCGTGACAATTTGAAAGAAATTCACTACATAAATATAATGACTAGTTAAACTGCACGCCCTTTGTGCATTGTGCAGCCAATCATATCACAGGACCAAAACCTCGTCCGTGTGACACTTCCTCATAATATTTCCAGCCAATATTTAGGTGGAAATCTTCACCATGGGATTTTTGATGGACTTGATGGAACAGCCACGTGGATTCTTGATAAGATCAAACTTCTTTTTCATCTTCTCTACCAAGTCTCTCTCGCCAGTCTTTTCACCAAACTCCTTGGCTGGATTCAAACCCTCATGTGGCAAGTGCATGATCTTATGGATGAGCATATCCGTGATGGGTATAGGCGTGCCAAGCCATAAGCACCCATCGTGCACTAAAGTAACTAGCTATCACACACAAGTGGTGTTAATATTAGTGTGGTGGTGGTGGGGCACCCACAGGAGGTTCAACAACCCGGATTATTCCACTCTGCGGATCCATTCAACTATCTCCAACTCAGTGACAGTTGAGTCTCAGTAATACAAGTGCATCATATAATTGTCTATCGTGAGGTGAGGAAACTGCTCATAGTCAACCAGGTCCTAATCCTCCATTTTTAATATGGGAACCCACGCAAGGCACAGTCCTTCAAAAGTTATCCTTTCTAGAAATAGGTGCTTGTGAATGAGGAACTTGTCCAAGTTTGGGTCCTTAGAGACCTTCCCCTTCCCTTTTCGTGGAGGGATATATTCAAGAAATTTTGTGATGGGCTTCTCTCCCTCAATGTCTATATCCTCAGTGCCTTGTTTAGCTTCCAAATCCACAACCTTCTTAGGATGCTTTTCCTTCTACTGCTTCTGAGTGGTAGTATGTTTCCTGGGCGACTCGTGCATTGGCACCAGCCTCTTCTTCTTGTCTTTCTTTGGTTTCTAGATCTCTTTAACAGGGGTGGGCTTCGACTTGGGCGACCTCGATGTCATAGGCACATGAGCCAGAGTTTCCATGCTCACCACCTTTGGAGTAGCTCCTTCAGATGCAATGTCTCCTCTAGTGCTCACAGTTTCAGCAGGGCTTGAACCCAACATGGTTTCTAGGATAAATTTCTGATTTAACTCAGGAAAATTAGCAAAAACAGGGCTCACGATCAAATCCTCAAAGACCAAGTGACACATAAGAAATAGAAAAATCAACTCAAAAAATCTAAGTGTGCAAAGTGTTCGTTGTTGGACCAACACTCGTAATTTATAGGGGATTTTAAATTCAAATCCGACCCTGCCCCCCAAAATTCGATTATTAATGCTAGTTTGGCGGCAGGTCTTCAAAGATTTTAGCCTTAAATTTCAGTCACCCGCTCCTGTTAATCGTCTCCTAGTTGTAAAATCATGAACAATGACTCTAACGGTCACTTTTTGGTTGTGTTGCACAGTATCTCCTTTCATAGTGTAGCTCCCTTCCCGCAGCCTTTGACACTGTGACGTCTCCCTTTTTCACGCAGACCTACTATCATGTAGTTCCTCAAACTAGGCAGTGTAGTTTATAGTCATGCACTCCCTTGCAGCTGCCTGGAGTACTAAGATTGTTTTGTCATCATATAGTCATTGAGCCAGATCTCCTGTATATGGCTTCAATTGGCTTCCATTCACTCTTCCTAGAAAAGCTTCTCCATTTAGCTTCATGATCTAAATTGTGCCTCTATCTGTAATTTCTTTGATGACATAAGGTCCCAGCTAGTGCATCTGAAAATTTCTTGGAAACTTAGCGAACTTACTATCATATAATAACACCAAATTGTTTACCTTGAACCTGCGCAACTTGATGTGTCAATCGTGCCATTCTTTTTTACGCTCCTTCTACACTTGTTGATGGAATCCAGCTAAGAATATGCCTTCTTCGAGCTCCATCAGCTGCGAGAGACACTCTTCCAAGTCTCAACAGTCCACCATCCATGTGAAAGCTAATATGCAGAGACTAGGAATGATATATTCCATAGGCATCACGACTTCGATGCCATAGACCAATCGAAAAGGTGTATGATTTGTTAGCTTTTTGCAAATAGTCCTGTACGCCCAAAGTACTGCAAGTACGCGCACATCCCAATCATTCCATTGCACGTTGAAATTTTTGTCAGTGCATTCTCCAAGATCTTATTAAAGGCCTCAAAAGTCCCATTAGCCTAAGAATGATATGGTGTGCTCTTCTAATGATAAACCTAGAACTCTTCGGTCAGCGTGTTGATTGTGAGAATAATTTTGGCAAAATCACATAGAGAATCATTTGTCGACACGTTTTGAACCAATTAGTGTGCTTCATCGTCAGGAAGTGCGTACCGCGATCGCTCATCAATACTCTTAGGCAGCTGAGTCTGGTTAACACATATTCAAACAAGAACTTTGCTGATGTGGCCCCTATACAATCCTTCACACGTTGTGCCTCCATCCATCTGGTTAGATACTCCGTTGCAATGATGACATAGCGCACACCTATTTTCTTGCCTGGGGGCTGGATCGGTCCTACAAATTCAATTGCCTATTTTTAAAATGGTTGTAGTGATACTTGTGGGTTTAGTGGAAGCTCATCCCTCCATGATGGTCTACCCATTCGCTGACATGCATCGCATGCCCTACAATATGCTTTAGAATCTCTATGTAGCGTAGGTCACCACAATCTTGTGTGCAAAATATTCTGCATTGTCGCTTTTCCTGCATAATGTCCTCCAATAACTCCTTCATGAGCTTCAACGAGGATGCTATTTCATTCAAATTTGGGCATATAACATCAACGTATCTCGTCTGAACCCATCTTATTTAATTGTCCTCTAATTATTGAGAAATCTTCCACACGCACTACTAACTCTTTCTTCTCCTTACTGGTGTATCCTTATGGAGCCGTCCATGTAGTAAAAAAGTGGATAATATGTGCAAAATGGTTATCCGTTATGCGCATCACGAAGAGCTGCACGTCGGGTAGCCCTTCCTCCAAATTAGTAGGCTCCTCCCTTGTTTCAATTTGCAACAAATAGTCAGGTCTTGCATTCAAACTTCCTGGCTTCACAATTACCTCAAAGTCATATTCTTAAAATAACAACAACCATATGCATATTTTTTCCCCCAACACATGCTTATTGACTAGGTATTTCAAGGTAGAATGATCTGTGTACATCTTGAAATGTCCACCCAACAGATAGTGTCTGAACTTTTGGAGTGCGTACACCATAGCCAATCCTTCACACTCTGTCATTGAGTATTTTTTCTCAGCCTTTGATAATTTCCTACTCACAAAGGTTATAGGATGATCCATATCTCCCTCACTGGCTTGTGTCAACACTGCTCCCAATGCAATATATGAGGCATCAACGTGCACATGGAATTCCTTCTTCCAATCCGGGAAAACCAAGATCGACATAGTGACCACCTTTTCCTTTAACACATCCAGACTGCACTGACATTCTTCATCCCAATAGAATGTAGTATCCTTCTTCAATAGATTCTCCATAGGCATGGTAATTTGAGCATAAGCCTTAATGAACTTTTGATAATATCCAGTATGGTCCAGCATTGCGTGTAGCTGTTTGACACACCTCGGGGCCTCCAAATTGATTTTTACTGTGATCTTAGTAGGGTCCACCATTAGTCCTTGCTTGCACACCACATGACTCAACAAAATCCCAAAGGGGACATAGAATAAGCACTTATTTAGGTTCAATGCGATCTGATATCTTCAGCACTTATCCAACATTAGGTGTAGACTAGCTACATGGTGCTTTACTAACCCAAACACTGTCCAGTCATGAAAATACACCTCTAAGAACTTGTGAATAAACTCCTTGAATGTCACAATGACTACGTGAGACAATATCGTCGACGCATTCTTGAGTCCAAATGGCATCACAGTATATTGGAAACAACCTCATTCCATCGTTAAGCTTGTTTTACTCCTGTCTTCTGGCGCGATATTAATCTGATGGTATCCAGAAAACCCATCAGTGAATGAGTAGGCCTCCTACCCTCCAACATTATCTAGTACCTCATCTGTAAATGGTGTCGAGAAAGGATCATGGATGCAGGCATCGTTAAGCTTTCTTAGATCTACGCAAATCCCTATTTCTCCCTTATGTTTCTTTTCCTAAACCACCTGCATTCCTAAATTACCTGCATACGAATTCTAAATCATAGAAAAATAAACAATGCGAGAGCATAACACATAAAAACACATATGTACAGAGATTTTCCCCTGGATCCCAAAACCGGGACTACCAGCTTGATTTTTCATTATGTTCCTTTCAATGTTACAATACATATTTATACATGTCGAAGCATCCAATACCATGGACCAAAAACCATCGCGTCCAAAAAACATATGCAAAAATCATGCACAAAACCATAGGTGGGTCCGCCCAACCTAACATAGGGTCCAAAACCAAAAATTTTCGGGGCGCTTCCCCGGACCCCATAAAGTGGGGTTACGAGTACCCCTCAAACCCCCTGTTAACTATGTGGAAAGAATATAACACAACCCAACACTGTGTGACTATAATTTCTTGGAGTTGTATTGTTGGTTAGATGATAAACACACAAATAAGACTGATGAGATAGGACTCTAGAATTCAAACCTCCCCCACTATATCTTTCATTTGACATTCCAAGCCCCAGAAGATGCCAAGTTTGTTATGTCCCTGCCCAAAGAGCCATAATTTCCCCTACAGGTGACATTATTTTCACCATTACAGCCAAATCTATTGACCAAATGATGCTAGCCCCTTCTATGGAAAATGATGCCCCTTTCTCCCTAGAAGCCCTCACCCAGCTTTATGAAAAGTTGGATTTTTCCACCAAAGCTAGAATTTTTGAGATTTTCTTGCCAGAGAATGCCCAATTGCCCAAGAAGAAACCTCCTTATCCTTCTTCCATTTTCCCTTATCGGGCCAAATAGATTATTTCCATCCTTTATTACATTATAGGCTATCATTTTGTTTAGTGGGTAGATAAGCCCATTTTAGGATTCCTCTACACATTTTCCTTAGGCAGCAAGCCCTCTACAATTTTCAATTTCAGTCAATTCTTGGCTAACAATATCCATGAGAAATTCATTAAGTTTCCTACAGAACAGGTGTTCAGTTACACCTCTGTTTTAATTTAGATGTTCATCTACTATCAAGCAGAAAAGTTTAATTTTGCATTGTAGAAGTTGGATGATGCGAGGGACCAACAACCAGTGATCTTTTCGACCTCACTGGTCATGAAGGATCAGTAGGAATTCACCTACAAGCAATTTGTAGAAGATTTTTTTCATCCAGCTATGAACATACTCCATAGTGTAGTGCAACCTAGAATCAATGAGGAAATCAAAATAATTATGCATCTATCAGACCAAGCAAAGACCGAAGATTGATATCTGTATCAAAACTACATAGGTATTAGAGTCTATGAATGTCAATTAGCCCCCTATAAACTCCCCAAGTACCTCCCAATGAGGATCATTTCATTGGAGTATATCATGCAGATGTTGAACTCAGATGACATCCACTTTGTAGTGGCTAAGAAGGAGGCACAATTCAGAATTAAAACATAGGTGGGCCCATTTGTGTGCAACACAAGGACAGTAGGTGAGGAGGCAGATAAGATACTGAAGGAAATGAAGTTCAACTTGAGCTTCACATGGTGTTATGACCCTTGTGGCATCATTTCAAAACTCAGAGTGGGAAATAAAAACACTCCCTACATCCATACTTCTAGGCCAGACATAGAGAAATATGCCAACCAGTTGGAGTGGGTAGAAAATACCTTGTAGGAAGCTAAAGAGCAGCTTGTTTCCACTTCTAGTTTGCATATTCATGTTCCTCAGGAAAAATCTAGCAAAATACAGAGGGAGGAAGGATCATCATCTACCACCGAGAGTGAAGCTAAATAATTTAGAATCAATTATAAAAAGAGACCTAAGGTGGCTCACAAACCGGAAGTAAATAAAGAGACTGAAGAATGGGCAGATATCATCATCACAGATTCACCACCTGCAACCACCAAGTTCACTACGTCTCCTTCTGAACCTTCACCTTCATAAGGTCATAAGAAGACTGAGTTAGAATCACACACTGTCCAAATAGAAAAAGAGAAGACAGTGTTTGATAGGTACAGAGAGATAAAACTCAGTTATGAAATCTTGAAGAATGACACTTACAACGAATTCTGGAAGTAGAATTCCGACTCACAAAGTAGACTTCTGTTATTGTTTGATACTGAGCATGGTAAAATGCAGATGGCCTTTCTTGAGGCCCAGACTTCACAGCCCAAATCAACAGCTAACTGCAAGAACACCACCTTTGAGTTCAATACAAAGGACATACATCCCATTGATCAAATGGAGATGCACAAACAAACTAGTGAGATTATATCCTCCACTCTAACTAACACTACCATGTCCTTATCCAAATTACAGGTTTCTTTTGCAAATGTACAATCACAATTGAAGATGGAGAAGGTCTCCTCCTTGGATAAATATAATAGGATCAATTCTTTGGAAGACTTGGTGATCAAGATAAGGTATGACCCTAAATATGTTATTGTTGCTGAAGATATTATTAGGAAGAAAAACTTGGACATTGTAGCATTAAGGAAATAGCTCAAACTTCTAGCTATAGAAGATCCAATGACCAAGGACATTGAAGAAAGTGAAGATCAAAAAGAAAACATGATAAAACTAATTATTGACCAAAATATACAGAAGTTGGAAAAATTGATAAAGGAGAAGGAAGACAGTTTGAAGATGGCCATTGTTCCCTTGGATGTTGTACCTCTTTCTCAACTGCCATCAATAGGAGAAACTACTGCATATACTACTTCAACCCAGACTCCCAGTGCTGAATAGGTGACACGGACACTGCAAAACATGTCATTACAGTCAAAGGAAATTGAGACTTGCAGGGCCAACTCAAATCTTTGGAAGTCCCAAAGGCCAAAGCTAAAGCTGCTCGGACTGTTGAATTGGAGAAATCCCAAAGACTATTGGAAAATTTGCGCCAGGTAGAGAGAGACACTTCAATTGGCCATACCTTGGCCCAATCCAAGGAAACAATTTGGATGAACATATTTGACTCAAGGAATGAGATTTTGCCTTCTATTCAAATCATATTTGAGTAGAAAGAGTTAATAGAGAAGGCCACTAAAACTATTGTTCAAGGAAGGGAAAATTTGGGAGAAATTCCAGCAGAAGCTACCAATATTACCAGGTTCTTAAACTCAAAGTCCAAATATGAACTGGAGGAAGTGGGAGTCAGTGACAGAACTACTACTATTCTAAAAGTCAAGAAAGTCTTGACAAAGAGAAATCCCATTGACCAGTTGGAGGAAAGGTGTGAAACCTTGGAGCTGCAAGTGAATAGATTTACAAATAGGATTGAAGCCTTAATGCAAAAGGGGTTGCCCAGTATCTATCTCATCAATGACAAGTTGATCACTCAGGAGGACTATATCCTGAATATGAAAGAGGTAGCCAAAATCAACATTAAATTCAGTGTTATCAAAGGGAGTATGACAGCAAAAGCATTTCTGGAGACCATGTCAAACGACTTTCATGTGCACAATGAGGTGAAACATATTTTTACCGTGAAACCAACTTTGGTTAAAAATACAGAGGTAGATGAAGTCTACTGCAGGGTGAAAAAGTTAACAGTGCCAGATGAAAAGAGATGAGAAGAGTTAATTGATTTACTAGATTAAGGAATAACTCAGGAGAAGTCAAAAGGTTTTGCCAGCGGAGTAGCTAGCACAAGAGTTAGCTTAACATCACATTCTATTTTGGGATGACTCAGCAACTGAAACCATCCAAAGAAGGCCATCATTCTCCTCAAAATCCTACATGGCCTATCCTTTTACCAATATTAGATTATATTAGTTTGTAATTAGGCTAATAATACACTGTCGGTTTGATAGCAATTTTGTAAATCACTATTGTAATTTTATTATAAATACTTCATTGTTTGAAGTATTCGTGTTGATTTACAAATGTAATTTCTACTACATATTGTAATTTTGAAGTACTTGAGTATCAATAATACAGGGAGCTTTCACGGGATTCATGTGATGTGTTAAATGGTGTTGTGTTTCTTCTGTCTATTTGTTTAAATGCTTTTATGTCTTTCCTCTATTTTCTAAATATCTCAATTAATCAGCCAAAATTGTGATAAATAGGATTTTTTATCTAGAGCACCCTATTTTGGCTAGTTTTCATTATAATGTTTTCCACTGAAGTCAGGTCAAAGAATTATTAATTGCTCTTTGGTCTCTACTGAACCTTACACTTCTATTATTCCACAAATCACTTAATTTTTTAAAAGATCCAGTTAATGAAACCTAGCTTTCCCTATGAGAACTCCTCTAAAAATTGATGCAAAACTCCAGTTTAGTTTATAGACTCCATAACCCAAAGGAATTATAACACTCAAATGAACCAAACCAATCAAACAAAACAAACAAGTACAATCATAGCTACCCTAAAATTTATCCATAAAACAAAGCTAAATTAAACAAAGAGATCCCTCTCTAAAGCTGGCAGGGCTAGATCCTAGCTTCCAAAGTGGTTTTGCTGTTGTCCAATGCGTTTACTCCCTCAACCTCAAAAATACAGAACAACAACAGTTCCCAACCTGCATTCATAAAGATACAAATAGTTAAAACAAGTATAAAGTGATGTGCAACAGAAATATAAGAACTTGAATAACTTGCAAAAGAAAAGGAAGGTCTTCCCTATGGGTGGAAAGGTGTGTCACAACTACTATTTTTATCCAATTCACATGCTTACCTTTTCGATGAATACCATTTTTCAGCAAACCTCGGATGCTTCTTATAGATGTGTCTTCATCTACACCAAGCACCTTAGCAAGCGCGAGGAAATATCGAAACTTGTTGTTTGATATAGATCTTGTCAGGTAATATTGTTCCAGTCATTCAGTGATTGGATTGTAAAATTCATGATGTCCCTCTTGAAAACCCTAAAATCTTGGAAAAGGTGAATTTTAAATTAGAGGAGCGGGATCATGATGGGAATCTTATGAGGAAAAATAGATCTGATCATACTCAACAATCATGTCAAGATAGTGAGGACCTTCCATAATCATCAACGAAGGTTGAAGTGCCTCCCATGCTTGACAAAAATGTAGGTTTTAACCCTGTATAGAAATTATCTACAAATGAATTCTTAAAAACAGAAAATACACAATGGTGAGAAACAGAAAACAAATACATAGAGATTTTCCCCTGGATCCCAAAATCGAGACTACCAAATTGATTTTTTTCATTATGTTCCTTTCAATGTTACAATACATATATATACATGCCAAAGAATTCATAAAGCCTAATCCATTAACTCTAGATTAGAACATAATTGTATTTCCCTTGACCAAATCTACAAAATACCATGGGTAGGAAACCATCATGCCAAAAACCATGTGCGAAACCCATGCACAAAACCATAGGTAGGTCCACCCACCTAATATAGTGTCCAAAAAAATAACACACACCCAACATTCTCCCACCTATTCTTTTATTTTCCAAACAAGGGGTCACAGGAGAGCTTAGTCATTGGTCCATCCCTGCAATTCCCATTGTTTCTCTACAATAAGAAAACTTTTTAGTGGTCACAAACTTCATCAATGTATCTGCATCATTCTTCAAAGTGTCCACCTTTACCAACAACACCTTTTTGTCCTTAACCATATCCCTCACAAAGTGATACTAAACATCAACGTGCTTTATCTTTGAATGATAAGCAGGGTTCTTTTCCAAGAAAAATGCACTTTGGCTATCACAGTCTATCCTTATAGCTCGTTGCACTAACCCCATACTTGAACACAATCTCTACAACCAAACTGCTTCCTTGCTTGCATTAGTGGTTGCCATGTATTCTGACTTTGTAGTTTAAAGTGCCACTACAGGTTGTCTCTTGCTCATCCAACTAAATGCACCTCATAATAGGTTAAACACATACCCACTTGTAGATATTCCTTGATCTAGATCTCCAGCCCAGTCTACATCAAAAAAGCCACAGATTTCCAAAACCCTATCCAATCATGGTCTTCCTTGATAGCACATACCATAATCACTACTGCCACGTAAATACTTGAAAACCTACTTCATTGTTGTCCAATGCTCCTTCCCTGGTTTTAACATAAACCTGCTCAATACTCCCACTATATGTGCAATGTCTAGCCTAGTACATACCATTGCATACATTAGGATATAAATTACAGTTGCATATGGAACACGGGACATATCCTCTTCCTCTTCTTGTGTCTTGGGACATTGTTCAACACATAAATTTACACCTACAAGAATAGGAACCTTCATCGATTTACTATCATGCATATTAAACCACTGCAATATTGTCTCGGCATACTTCCTCTAGTTTAACCAGAGCTTCATCTTTTCCTAATATCATTTAATTTACATGCCCAAAGTATAGCTTGTAGCAGCAAGATCCTTCGTGTCGAGTTTGGAGGACAATTGGGTCTTCAAATCCTAGATAATTGCTTTTTCATTTCCAATCAGAAACATATCATCCACATACAAGACCAGATAAATAACACAGTCCCCAATTAATTTAAAATACACACAGTGATCCACTTTGCTTCTGGAGAAGCCAAGTCCCTATATAAATGTATCAAATTTCTGATACCACATCCTTGGTGACTTTTTTAACCCATGCAGAGACTTTTTTAACCTGCATACCAATTCTTTCTTTCCCTTCACCGCAAAGCCTTTAGATTTCTTCATGTAGATCTCTTCTTCCAGATCCCGGTGAAAAAATGTTGTCTTCACATCCATCTGTTCTACCTCAAAATAAAAATTAGTAGCAACAGATAAAACTAATCTAATAGAATCTACCTTGGCAACAAGAGAAAAAATATCACCAAAATCAATTCCCAATACCTGGGAATAACCTTTTTCTACCAACTAAGCTTTGTATTTGTCCACCTTGCCTTTTGCATTCATCTTCTTCTTAAACACCCATTTTCTTCCAATGGGTTTCCTTCCGGCCGGAAACTCCACCAAATCCCAAGCCTCATTTTTGTCCAAAGATTCCATTTCATCAACTATGGCCTCTTTCTAGAGTTTTCCATCATCTGAATCTATTGCCTCCCTAACAGTTCTGGGATCATCATCAGTAATAGATAAAGAAAAAATTGAATAGAAAGTAGATGGGCTATTTCCTTTCTAGCTTCCTTCTTTCTCAAACTGATCTTTTCACGGCTGGAGTTTGTGTCTCTTCATCCTCTGCTTCATGTTCTGTTGTAGAGTCTCATTCTTCCTCATTTAGCTCAAACTCTATCATCTCATGTTATTTTGCTAGGACTTCATGTTTAATAACATCTTTCACCTCTCAAAATACCACATCTTGGTTCTACACAACCATCCTTGTTTCTAGGTTCCAAAGCTTATAACCTTTTAAACCATCCTTATACCCAATAAAGATAAACCTTTCAGATTTACTATCCAAATTGGTTCTTTTCTCCTTGGAACATATACATATGCATCACATCTAAATACCCTCAAATGTGAAATAGAGAGTTTCTTACCAATCCATACCTCATGTGGAGAATTATCCTTCAACGCTAATGAAGGTGATATATTAACCAGGTAACATGCAGTCTCCACTGCCTCTGCCCAGAATCCTTGTCCTAACTCGGCACCACTGAGCATGATTCTTGCATTTTCCATTAACTTCTTGTTCATTCTTTCTGCCACTTTGTTTTGTTGAGGTGTGTATGGAGTAGTATTCTATCATGTTATACCACACTTCTTACATAACTCTTTAAATTCCTTCTTGCAGAACTCTCCACCATTATTTTTCCTCGGCACCTTTATCTTTTTCTCTGTCTGGTTTTTCACCAGAGCCTTAAATTATTTAAACCTGTCAAAGACTTCAGATTTCTTTTGGAGGAAATATATCCATGTAATCCATAAGAATTCATCTATAAATGATACATAGTACATAGACTTACCCAGTGATGAAACTGACACAAGTCCAAACACATCACTATGCACAAGCTCTAATATCACTTTCGCCCTCTTAGCACCAAAGGGGAAACTCACCCGATTGTGCTTCCCATATACACAATGTTCACATAAATCAAAATCCAAAGAGAAATTAGACATACCTTCTACCATACCATTACTGTGAAGTATTTGAAGGCCCTTCTCTCCAATATGTTCAAGCCTTTGATGTCATAGCACGTTCTTTTCTCCAGAGACTGCTAAAATTTCTGCTCCACTTTCAGGAACCATAGAACTATTAAACCCATCAGTAATAGTACTACCCAGAAGCTTGTACAGAGTTCCAATTTGAAATCCCTGGATCAATACCGATTCTTCCTAAACCATATTGCAGGTATCTTTATTGAACATTGTTTTTACACCTACATCATCCATATTTCTCATAGAAATTAGATTTCTGGCCAATGCAGGAATATGCAGAACACCCAGAAATGTTCTAATCCTTCCACCTTGCAACCTCAACTTTACTTTTTCATGTCCAACAATTATAGAATTCCTGTCATCCCCTAAGAATACATCACCACCATCATATTTCCCATACTCTCATAACCACTCCCTATGGGGAGTAAAGTGAAAGGATGCACCTGAGTCAATTAACCATGCCTCATGATCTACCTGTGTACTTGAAGAAGAAGCCAAGTACATATCCCCACCTTCATTTGAGGTGGTTTTCACCTCTGCAAAAGGAGCATCATCATATCCCTTTCCTTTCTCTGGATATTTAGATCTACAGTCCTTTTTGAAGTGCCCTTCCTTTCTACATTTCCATCACACCTTTACAAATTTTCCTAGAGATTTAGATCTCCCTCTATATTTTTCCAGCATACCTTTACATGTTTTCATGGGGATTTAGATCTCCCTCTAGATTTGAATCTCCCACTCGAGGACTTAATTTTGTTTCTATTATGGGACCATCCTCATACAGACAAGGCATCTTCATTCTGGCTCTCAATACTTTTCTGTCTCATCTCCTCTGAAAACAAGGATGAGACTATTTCATCAAACTTCAAGGTAGTTATATCACTACCTATAGCAACAACCAAACTATCCCATGAATCTGGTAGACAACACATCAAATTGATGCACTTATCTTCATCTGAATTTTTTATATCAATAGCTAACAACTATATTACCTCAGTATTAAAGGCATTCATTCGCTCTATCACTAAGTCTTCATCCTTCATCCTTAGGTTATGTTGTAGCTAAATAGTGCACCATGCAGCACAAGTGAAGCAAGAGGCAAGGAAAGCTCCCTAGAGTCAGCCTATGGGTTGATTGTAGACCAGTGCCTAGGACATCTTAAATAGAGGAGTGCTTGTGCGGTTATATTGTAAGGGGGTTACAAAACTCCAATTGTCACGTAAAAGAAAAGGAAATAGGAGGGGCTTGGCTCAATAATATTTCAAAGAGGAAGATTCGGGAAAACTCATGGATCCAAATATTGGGGGGTATTTGGGAAATCTCAAAGAATAATGACTTCTCTTTCTGGTGGCTGACACATGAAAATGAGATAGCTTAAACTGAATTTGTATTGATGTTAGAGAGGAGGAAAGGAGGGAGATAAATAGATGCATAGGGATGTAAAAAACAGAATCCTAGGCAATAATGTTCCAGCAGAAAGGGGAATTCAATGGATAGGGATGTAACCAACACAGAATCCTAAACCATTGTTTTCCAATGAAATGATAGAAATAGAGGAGGGCAAAAGAAGGTTTCAGGCTAAACATGACATGGGTATCATTCTTGCAAACAAATAAAGTAAATCTGAGCTACCCCAGTTACTATTCTTTATTTAGCAGCTAAGCTAATTACACAAATCTGCAAGAAACCAACAGCCTCATTACACTATTTCAGGAATGGGAAAACACAATTGAAGTGAGATTTACCAAGAGGAAATGCACTACACATTAATCATGCTTGGAATCAATAGGGAAACACCATTTATCTCAAAGGTTCCAATAATCATTCCACACATTCAACACGATATTAGTGAAGTCCCATGAAAAAAAAATTGAACCAAAATGGCAACTCAGAATTCAAACCCCTCAGGTGAGAAATTCTGGAACCCCTGCTATAGATTTCATCCCTCTATTTATAAGAAGAGGAGAAATATTTGACTTACAATCAAAATATCTGATCTCAAGCCCTAATTATGATGCTAGACTAGTTGTCTCGACTCTGTAAGGCTCTGCTACCACCTACCTAAAGATTACAATAGGGATTGAATACCTTTACTGGAAAAAATGTAGAAATAAATGCACAGAGAAAGAAGATGGAGAGATGAAGTAGGAGGTGTCCCCTTTCTGTTCCAGTGGAGGCCCCTGATCAAGCCACGTCCCTACCGTGATACGTTCCACTTGTTGCTCGGCCAGTTTCTGTCACTTTTGCCTTAACTTCGTGAGTGACTTGTTCGATGGAATAGGGGACGGAGTGGGAAAGGCGTGTGCCCAAGCAGCCATTTTCTGTGTAGAGGGAGTGGAGCACCATGTCATGCCATTAAATCCTCGTGAGTCCCCCGCATATTGTTCTATAGCTATGAAATTCTCCATTAACTATTACAGCTATCAGCCCATTCACCGATTTAAATTATTGCAACATCGATCTCAACACACCACGGTCATGGGTCTTTTAATCATTTAAAACAAAAAAAACAAGTAGCACTTTTTATTTTCCCCCCTTAGCCCCTTTATTACAGCCCCTTTTGTGGTTCTCCACATATGACCAAGGGCTGGGACCAATGGATTAGCCCTGGGATGATAAGGCCTTCAGATTCTTGTCTGGGGGCTTCTTTCCCTTTGTTACACCAAATACCGCATATCGGCGCTTTACTGTGTTTCGCTTGTGGTGCTTCCCTCTATCCTCACAATCGTCGATCCGCAAGGTCGGGCCTGCGAAAATAAATCGCAATCATAACCATGGAGAGGGGGGACTCTTTACCTTTTTCTTTGGAGCGGGCTAATATTCTGGACGTGAGGTCCTTATAGGCCCTGCAATAACACTTTATCACGTCCGGAAGGGAAGTCTCACATATTGCAATCGCATTGCACCATTATCTTAAGCTTTTACCGCTTAACTATTGTGATCTCTTATTTGCAGGGTGACATCATTACTGCCACGTGTCACCCTGTGAGTGGTGACATGTGGCACCCAGAAATGGTCCCATGTCACCCCCAAAAACACTGAAATTGGGCAACACATGCCCTTTTCCACGTCATCAAACATACTGCCACATTATTGCTCATGTCAACTACCTTGTCAGCTCTGAAGACCAATCGCATGCTGCTACGTGGCCTCCGAGAGGAGAGAGAAAGTGGCCCACCCAGTGATTTTGTTCTATATCGCAATATCGACAATTTTCAACAATTTGTGACTACAACCTCCACCGATCATCAATGCCACATGGAGGAGAGAGAAAAGGGAGGCATAGCCCTCATTTTGTCAGCATTTTTCTTTGTAATCTATTTTCTTGGCACCCGGCGATGTTACACAAAAATCGCAAATCGATGGTTTGCATGTCTTTAAAGTTTTAGAACCTGCCAATATGCCAAACTATAGGACTATTGTGATGCAGGGTCGCCAAAAGGCGGGATTTTGCCACATGGAGGAGAGAGAAAAGGGGAGGCACGGCCCCTATTTTTCCATGATTTTCTTTGTTAACACTTTCTGGCCCTTCCCCAGTGGTGCAACAATATATCGAAAATCGGCCCCCGCATGGTTTGGAGTATGTTGTAACTAAGGGACTATTGGATCTACAGGATGTGATATGCGATATCGGTGTTCAGGACTGTGATATGTCGATAATCTTTATTATGTGCCCTGGGACCCAATCGATAGTCAATAAATGTTGGGCCTTGACCCACCAACCACCGATATGTGATATCAACGATTAGCGGATTGTTGTTTCACACTCCATCAGTGCTCTATACCCATCTCAACACCAATATGCGATATGCGATGATCCTCACGAGTCACGATTGTGATTTTTCTCTAGACTTAGCCATTTTCCTTGTTTTATTAGTTTTTCAAATGAATTCTTCAATAGGGCCTAACTTTTGATCCAAGAACACTTTTTTGGACTTCTATATACCACCGGAAAGCTTATTCTAAGAAATACCCAACGGAGAGAGTATCCTCAAGCTCTGATAGCTTTTGTGGCTCAAAGTTTGGCATCAAACATCACTGCTATTTGGCTTTTGAAGCATCTAGTGACTAAAAAGGTAGTGAGTGACAACATTGGCTCCTACTAGGGACAATGCCTTGCTGGCAAGGTGTTGAGAACCTGCAGACCATTATCCTTCACCATTTGGCATGGAGTTAGCAATAAATGCATCTTTGTAATCAGAAAAATCTCCATGGGACTTTCCTCCTCAATTTAGAATGCAGACATAAAAAGTCTAACAATTGAAAAGTAAATGCTCAGCTGGTGAGCTTATTTATGTACAATCCTACTTATGCACTATACTTAATTTAGCTAAGTATGTTCAATTTTCCAATAGAACTAGGCCAACATAAGATTAGTCGACCACATGCCTTCATACTGCTGAAAAAGAAAAATTAAAACAGGCATGCAACATAAAAAATCTACAAATATGGAACGTGATACATGCTCTTGAAATGACCTCTGTTGTTGGCTTATAAATAGGTTCATGTATTCAGCCACAGGGTCATGAAATAGAAAATGAATGTTTGTAGTAGCCTCTTCTTCACATATAGACCATTGGCTGATGTATTTTTGGTTATGGTAGCTACAAACACCCTTTAGCTCCTCAAATTCAATCTTTTCAAGGAAGACTGGTTGTTTCTCTTTTACTGCCCATTTTTCAATGGGACAGTTGTCTTGGAAATCTTTCGGCAACAATTCATCTTTGGGATCTTCTTGAAAAACTTACTACTAAGAGATTTATCCCCACTTGTTGGTAAACAGATCCTTCTGAACTTCTGCAACCATCTCTTCCTCCTCTAAATAATTTGAATCACAAATTGGAAGAGGTTCTTGGTCTAGTTCTCCATGTGAAGGGTGTGTTTTGTGAACTGGAGCCTCTTTGCTGACCTCCTATTCAACCTCCTCTTCATTTACAACTTCCCCTGACTGGAAGCATTGTGGATCAGCATCACTTGACTCTCCAGCCGAGTCGTATTCATCAGAGGAAGGAGAAACATCCATTTCAGCTGAATCAGACCCCTGAGGGTTCATTGACAGCTCAATGATATTTCTTTCTTCACTTTCTAGCTCAGTGGGTGATGTTTCTTGATGCAAGTAGATTTTTTCTTGGAGTGGAGCCCAGCAACCATCTTTAGCAAGGTCTTCAACCTCAAGAATGTCTTCATCATTAAAATGTGTGCAACAATCTTCAAATGAAGCATTTGATGGATAAAATCTTTTGAAATATTGATAGAATGCTATATGAAAACTTCTTAGGGAAGATATACTGCCACAAGGTATCATTTTGTACTAGACTCGATCCTCCCCCTCTAAAGGAAATTTGAAAAACTTCATGTGTACATCTTTAAGAAGAATACCTTGTTGCTCCATGCATTCATGAAAGTCTTTGAGGTGTTGGCCAAGTCTTCTCTTTGAGTTCCCACTAAATCTAGGCAAATAGGTATTCCACGCATGATATGCAGGAACATGATTGGGAAAACCAACAATAGAAGAAAAATCTAGTGGGGCAAATTGGTTGGCCAGAAATGCGGGAAGGGCCATCTTGAAAACCTCCCTATATGATTGATTTTAGCTTCAAAGGTAGGGAGATTTTTAAGTTTTTGTAGCATCAAAGTGAGTATGAGGCTGCTTAAAATCTAGGATGATCAAAATAGAGATATGGACAGTGGAGTCTCCAGGGTGTTTACCATAGAATTGACAATGGAGTTGCCAAGGTCAAAGATATTCAACCCACACTTCCCTTGCTCACCTAACATGGGAAATTTAAAACTTTTTCATACCCAAGGAAAAATATTCTAATCTGTTCCTAGGCAATGGCATAAGAAATATGTTGTAGCTAAATCTTGCACCATGCAGCACAAGTTCATCAGGAGGCAAGGAAATCTCCCTAGAAAAAGCCTATGGGTTGATTGTAGACCAATGCCTAGGACATCTTAAATAGAGGAGTGCTTGTGAGGTTATATTGTAAGGGGGTTATAGCACTCCAATTGTCACATAAAACAAAAAACGAAATAGGAGGGACTTAATTCAATAATATTTCAAAGAGGAATATTCAGGCCAACTCATGGATCCAAATGTTGGGAGGTATTTGGGAAATCTCAAAGAGAAATGAATTCTCCTTCTGGTGGCCAACACACGAAAAATGAGATAACTTAAACTAAATTTGTATTGATGTTGGAGAGGAGGAAATAAGGGATAGAAATAGATGCATAGGGCTGTAAAAAATAGAATCATAGGCAGCAATGTTCCAGTAGAAAGGGGAATTCAATGGATAGGGTTGTAAGCAACACAGAATCCTAAACCCTGGTTTTTCGATGAAATGATAGAAATAGAGGAGTGCAAAAGAAGGTTTCATGCTAAATATGACATGGGTATCATTCTCTACCAACAGCTAAAGTAAATCTGAGCTACCCCAGGTATTATTCTCTATTTAAAAGCTAAGATAAATCCACAAATCAGCAAGAAACCCACAGCCTCATTACATTATTTCAGGAATGGGAAAACACAAATGAAGTGAGATTTACCAAGAGGAAACTCAATGCACATTAATCATGCTTGGAATCAACAGGGGAACATCATTTATCTCTAAGGGTCCAATAACCAGTCCACACATTCAACATGATATCAGTGAAGTCTCATGAAAAAAAAAATTGAACCAAAATGGAAACTCATAATTCAGACCCCTCACGTGAGAAATTCTAGAACCCTTGTTATAGATTTCATCCCTCTATTTATAAGAAGAGGGGGAGATCTTTGACTTACAATCAAAATATCATAGCTCGAACCCCAACTGTCATGCTATACTAGTTGTCTTAGCTCTGTAAGGCTCTGCTAACACTTACGTAAAAATTACGATTCCCTTTCTTGGAAACAATGCAGAAATAAATGCACAAAGAAAGAAGATGGAGATATGAAATAGGAGGTGTCCCCTTTTTGTTTCAGTGGAGGCCCCTGATCAAGCCACGTCCCTATCCTGATGCTTTCCACTTGTTGCTTGGCTAGTTTTTGTCAATTATGCCTTAACTGCCTCAGTCACCTGTGAGGAGCCCCAGAAATGGGTAACTTATTAGGCTCATTTTGCCTATTATTCTTGATTAATCCACCATTCTTCATGGTTTATGCATGCTTTTGAATATATTTGTGTTAATTGAATGAATGAGAATAGTCACTTGACCATGAAGTCTAATACATTCTATTTGCAGATTTTTGGACATCTTTTGGACCAAGGTCAAGCATTTATGAGCCATTTGATAGCCAAATACGAGGGAACAAGGCTGAGGATTAGTAGGAAGGGTGTCTCCCGCACTAAATGGCCCCTTCCTCAAGTTCTCCACCATCAGTTCGGAGTTCAACAACCCACCAAAGATGATTCCCAGGGGCAGCCGAGCAGCTTTTGTGAAGTGGCTGATTACTTGCAGTTTTGAGCAACCAAGCCCCTCAAGTTAAGGAGGGTTGTTGGAGGTCCTCATGGGAATAAGTAGGAGATCTTCAAGCCTTGTTTTTTTAGCTCTTGAACAGTTGTATTTCACACTTTTAGTGTTGCTTTGCCTTTCAACTCATTTTCGAGCTTTTGTTGTAAACATTTTTGTGACATGGTTATTTTTTGAGTAATGGATATAAATTTCACTTTGCACTAGCTGTAAGTTTTTCACAAGAGGTTGTAGCTCTTGGGGTTGGGCCCAATCCAAGTGCCAGTACCTCCTTTGTGTACTATTATGTGTTTTATTTGCATGCATAGAATAATTTCTGCTATTTAGGTTAATATCTTGCTTTGTTACTTTTGATGATTAAGATAGCTTTTTCTGCTTCAGGTTGATTTGACAGGTTGGTAATAGAAAATATCTTCAAAAAAGGCCATCAAGCAACCCTTGATCTCACCTCTCCCTCCTGGGGACCATGAGTTGAGACCAAGGTGTCCTTGCTGCCACAAAAACATTGTTTTTGCCTCTTCATGCAATTGCTAGTGTTATATTTTTAGTTAGGAAAGGATACCAGTTGTACTTGCATGTTTAGAATCTGTTCTTGCTTAGTTTCCATAGTTATCTTCCATGATTTTCTACCAATAAACTTTTGTTCATCATGTTTCTGGTTTTTAGGTCAAAATAGCTAGATTTCTGGTTTTTCTAGTCTTTCTTCGATCAGTTTTGAGAAATAGTGTGCAGAGCATCTGTGATACTTCCCTATCTATCCTTCCTCCATCGTACCACTTGCTCCAACCCCTAATTCCATATTCCTTCCCTTCATTCGCCACCCTTTTCTAACTTGACCTAATTTCCATATCTTTGTGAAACCTTGCTCCCTCCATCCTTGAACCAAATCCAACCACTTTCATCACTTCTTACCTTCATTTACTAAGTCCTAGACCCCTTCACATCCTCATCCAACCTCCATTTCCACTTTCCCACAGTTTTTCCACCATCAACCCTCCAAAATCTTCTTTCGGATCTTCCTGTAGAACCCCTACAGACTTCCTGTAGAAGTTCATGTGAGAAGTTTTTCGAGATCTGATCACTGTGACACTCTCTGGAAGGGTGACAAGGGACCCTTAGGCCCTCTTCTCACCTTCCCAACCTCCTACAATCACCTACCCCATTTCCTTTCTTCAATCAACCTCTGCACAATCAAAAATAGTTAGAGCACATGCATAATAATTCTGCAAAATTACTCAAAAATGCAAAAAGATGTTTTTTCCCAAATTTTACTACAGAAGTAGCTTAGTCACATGCATTTTACCTTTCTAGAAGTCAATGGCATCCATTTCCACTGCTTTCATCTCTTTTCTTGCGCCGATAGGGTTAGTCGATAAAACTAGGGTTTGCTAGGGTTTGCATTTCTTTTCCACCTTCAGCTTCTTTCTGCAAGTAGACTAGCCTCCTTTGAGTTAGCTTTCATCCATCACAATTAAAAGATTCTTCTAAGATCTCATAGAAGTTGGCTTAAGTTCCTAGCGGACTTGTATCAGCTGATCAAGTGGCAGCATGTGGCAAGAGCTAGTACTTGTGCATATAGCACCGTCGCTTCCAAGTTTGTTACGAACAACCGGGTTGATAAAAGTAAAAAAGGGAGTCCCAGGAGTTGCAGCATCATTGCTGCAATACTCGAGCCCACCATATTTTTGGTGCCATTACCGAGGATGCGTCAGAGTATTTGTGATTGCTGCTTTTCTTCTATTTTCTACTGCAACCTTCTGCTAAGTAGTTTATTTCAACAAGAGTAGAGTAGTTGTTTCATTTCCATTCTGCAAAAGTAGATTAGACATTTCCTGCTTTCCTAGACTAGCATTTCAATTCTGCAAGCGTAGATTAGCATTTCAATTCCGCAATTTCAGTTCTGCAAGCATAGATTAGCATTTCAATTCCGCAATTTCAATTTTGTTAGTGTAGATTAGCATTTCAATTTCGCAATTTCAATTCTGCAAGCGCAGATTAGCCATTTCCTGCTTTCATTTCAATTTCATATTTTCATTTCAGCAAGATAGATTTTAGTTAGTTGCAGTTAAATCTATTTCAGTTTTGCAGGTACAAGCAGGAAAAACACAAAAATCAACCAAAAATATTTCATTTCATGCCTCGTAGGAACAGAGACAATACCGGAAAATTCTTACCCAACACCCCCACCACATCACTAAGCCACCCTTCTCTCTTCTTCGGTGGCAGTGATCCAGAAGAACCTATAGGTGAATATCCAGAGATATACGAAGATCCTATAACAGAAGAAGAGCAAGAAAACATTCCTCCTGAGACCATGGATGAACACAGAAACGGTATAGGAGATGAGAAGAGAATAGAAGGTGCCTTTCCCATCCGAGAGACCAATGGGGACACAAAAATGAAAAACATAAGTCCCTCAGCCTTACCTCACTTCCATGGATTGACCATTGAAGACCCTGATACCTTCTTGTTTGAGTTTGTTGTCCTTTGTCAAACTTATGACTATACAGAAGACGAGCAGAAGTTGAAACTCTTTCCCTGTACCCTCAAGGATGCAACACTACGCTAGTTCATGGGGTTACCTGGAAACAGTATCACAACTTGGGCTCAAATGCAAGAATCCTTTAACAACAAATATCAGGACTACTATAGGTCAAAGGAAACGAAGGGAGAAATATTTTGGATAACCATGGGAAGTGATGAATCTTTAGAATACTATGAAGAAAGGTTCCAACTTAGTTATAAAAGGGCTAGGTGCACACTTGACCCCAAACCTCTGAAGCTAGTTCTGCTCTGAGGTGTCCCTGAAGACATTCTAGATACCCTCCATTTGCTAGTTGGAGGAGACATCTACCAACTACCTTATGAGGACATAAAGACTGTGTTTAGAAACCATTCTAGGGCAGCCCAGAAAAGAGGTAAGGGGAATCAACTTTCAACTAGTGCCACCTTCTCCAAACATGAGTTTACAAATCAATGGAAGACCTTAAAAGTGAGGTGAGACAGACCATTGCCATGCAACTAGATACTTTCTGAATCCAACAGAAGAAAGAGGAAGCTGAGAGGGCTTTGGCCATCTTTTGTCCCAGATACACAAGGAAGCATCCTAAGAATGAGTGTCCATTACACTTAGTAGAGGTATGTTTCATTTGTGAGGAAGACCACCCTACAAACCAGAGCCCAACCTTACCCGGACTTAAAGCTATGTACCAAGGGGCTGAAGGAGCCACTGAACCACTCTACTTCCTCAACCAAAGGAGGCTGCATGGATCCAGACCTTACTAGCAGGGGATGCAAGGGACATCCCAAACTTATTACAACCCCAACCAACTCATCCTTCCTGGTCCGCACCCCCTCCTTGGTCTTATCCATCTCAATACCATACTCAACCTGTTGCTCATTTGTTTCATTCTCATGTTCAGCCACAACCTCAGTGGAATGCACCTCAGCAGGGGTGGAGGCTCCAATACAACTCTCCTCCCACTATTTTTCCTCCACCACCTGCTCAACCACAACCATTACCTCCTGCTCCTCCAAGATAACCCCAGATGCCAACTCAACCAAACCCGAACCCCAACAATAGACAGGCCCAGCAGGTATATACTAGAGAGACAACATGCCCTACCTATACTATGGAGATTCAAGAGATCAAGCTAGGATTTGGGAAGGTCCTCCCAGATAGCCAACCTCCTCCTAAGGAGGATGAGGAAGAGAAACAGGAAAGTGAACCCAAAGCCAGTCCACCCTTTCCTGAGAGACTAACTGTAACCACGCAACCAAACCCAGAGGAGACTGAACTTCTGGGAGAACTTAAACAGTTGTGTGTAAAAATACTACTTCTTTAGGCCATCAAATATGTACCAATCTACAATAAATTGATCAAAGAGAAGTGTTTTTGGCACCCATGCAGGTGCAACAGAGATGCCCCAACTATTAATGTCATAGGACAACTATCCGATCTAATGTTGGGACAAGTAATCTGTCCAAAATATTTGGACCCTGTGAGTCCTGTAGTTGATTTCCACATCAATGGCACCATAATCCCCCACACCCTGATTGATCTAGGGGCTTCCATTAATGTGATGACCAAGGACACTATGCTCAAACTCAACCTTCAGATTTCCCTAGGAAAGACCTTGACAGTCGTGCAGTTAGCAGACCGCTCCACAGTGACTCCCGAAGGGATTGTGGAAGATGTCATGGTCTATGTTGATTCTTGGGAGTACCCTATGGACTTCTTGGTCCTTCAACCAAAGGCAAAACTCATGCCCTCATTTTGGGAAGGCCTTGGTTAGCTACTACGGATGCTTACATCAGTTGTCAAGCTGGGAGCATGAACATAAAGAATGGGCCTATGTCCAAACAGCTAGTCCTATATCCTCCAGCCCAACCTCTTCTAGAACATGACTTACCTCTCTAGTTGGAGGAGGAAGATGAGGATGAAGTCTACTCTGCACCAGTGTGCACAGTGGAAGCCACCAGGGGAGGTCCTCAAACCAAGGATGATCTGATTGAGAATTTGATTCAAAATGCACCTCCCAGTGTGTTGCCATTAGAGGAGTTGGTGGAAGGTACCCAAGCCAGTGCTTTAGTGGACCTCTATGTGGCTGATACAACCTCTCCCAGAGTTAAGAATGTGGAATTTAGCCCTGAAAGAACCTTGAATATCAGCGCATCCCTATCCCCCTCTCAAGAGAAGGAGCTGTGTAGCTTATTGAACCTCCATTTGGATGCTTTCGCTTGGAGCTATAAGGAGATGAAAGGAGTCCACCCTTCGGTCTGTACCCATCACATTTACATTAAAGAGGATTGTAAACCAGTCAGGCAGCCTCAGAGGAGAATGAATCCAGCCCTTAAGGACATTGTCAAAGAAGAATTGAAAAAGTTGTTGGATGCAAGATTCATCTACCCCATCTCTGACAGCGAGTTTCTCCTCTGGTGCTTGTGCCCAAGAAAAATGGGTAGTGGAGAATCTGCGTAGATTATCGAGAACTTAACAAAGCCACCAAGAAGGACCATTTCCCTTTACCTTTCATAGATCAAGTGTTAGATGGACTGGCAGGGAAGAAGTTCTTTCCTTTCCTAGATGGATTTAGTGGGTATAATCAGATCCAAATCATCCCGGAAGACCAAGATAAGACCACTTTCACTTGTCCATGGGGTACCTTTGTCTACCGAGTCCTTCCCTTTGGGTTATGCAACACTCCTACCACTTTCCAGAGAGCATTACTGAGCATATTTGCTAAGCCAGTACATGATTCGGTGGAAATCTATATGGATGACTTTGCTCCTTATGGGTTCAACTTCCAAGAAGCTTTGACTAACTTGGGAAAAGTTTTAATCAAGTGTATTGAAATGAACCTGTCCCTCAGTCCCAAAAAATGTGAATTCCTGATGACTGAAGGGACCATTCTAGGTCATACAATTTCTCAGCAAGGATTACAGGTGGATCCCAACAAAACTGCTATCATCCAAAGGGTTCCACCTCCTCAAAAGGTAAGAGATGTTCGGAGTTTTCTAGGCTTAGCAGGATATTATAGAAGGTTCATTAAAGATTTCAATAAGCTAGCCTCTCCATTGTTTGGCCTTTTGGGGAAAGATGTTGAGTTTATATGGACTAACAACTGTCAAGAGGCTCTGGATGAGTTGAAAGATAAGTTGGTAACTGCCCCAATCTTGAGAGGTCCAAACTGGGCCCTACCTTTCCACATCCACACTGATGCCTCGAACAAAGCCATAGGAGCAGCCTTAGGACAGGTTGAAGGGACGCTACCATATGCCATATACTTTGTCAGCAAAAACCTGTCTAAGGCAGAACTATACTGTAACCAAGAAAGAGCTCCTAGCTGTGGTCCATTCCCTAAACAAGTTCAGACACTACATCACTAGTTATCAAACATTCGTACACACTGATCATGCTACAATTCGGTATTTGATGAATAAACCTGATGTAAATGCTCATATCATTAGATGGTTGCTTTTATTGCAGCAATTTGATTTGACCATTGTTGATAAGCCAGGAAAGGAAAATGTAGTTGCTGATTTTCTGTCTAGACTAGATTTGCCTACAAGTGAAGAAGGGACGGTGGATGATCAAATGCCAGATGAACACCTATTTGTTATTTCAATACTCTGTAGAAATTTTGAATAATTTAACACATATTCAACAGAGATTATCCTGATCATGTACTATTGCGGAAAACATACACAATACATAAGATCCTCTACGTTGATCATCAATATAGCAGCATCAATAACAATAAAACATCAAGAGCATTCACACATTAACACAGTATGTATCCCGGGGAAAGCATCTCGCTAAAAAACCCCAACTATCTGTATATTAATGATTGAGTCATGTAACATTACACAACATAATACTTCTCACAAGTATCTCCACCTCTGTTACACACAATACAGCTCAGATCTGAATCAATCACTGGCTCAAATCTCGTTCGCTGCTTGCCTGCCTCCGCTGCTCAATACCTGCTCAAGAAACTGATGATAATTCCAAGGCAACCACGTATTTACT